>CM026106.1:2037656-2080090 GCA_014825825.1 Bombus turneri | reverse complement strand
CATCTGGCTATCGTCTTGCCAGACAAAGACTAGGGTTGCCGCGTGACAAGCTACGCGGCAGAGACCGTTGGACTGTTTACTATTGGGTGTCGGTACCGATATCTCTTCTTAAGAAGAGCTATGTAATTCTATACTTCCGTTAGGCAAAACGTCTGTCCCGTGACCGCGGCTACGTTCGGCGACTAGTTGTCGCCTTGAATCCAAGCTCATTATCGCAACTACGATCGGTTTAACTCACAATGATTTATAACGACTAAAGATTTCTGAAGATTGCTTTAATTTATAAACGCTAAAAGTTTACACAAACAGTGCTTGACATTTTTCTAACGAATTCCAAAGGGAGGGCCCGGTATCCTGTCATCTCCGACACGGCCATCCTGACTGCCACACGTCCTCGGGTGTATCCAAAATATTTGATTTTCCCAACATTAGACTCTATATAACTACCGTTATTTACAATTTAAACGAATGTCCAAACAGATCAAAGGTCCAGTTCAACAACAAAAATTTTGGTTGGTTGTTTGATAACAAGAATGAAAGAGAAAAAGGCAAAATCGGTGGCATTACGATTAGTATTTGAAGCGCTAGTTGCATTCTGTGAATCGGTAGACAGACTGCAATGACACAGCGGGCTGTCTTTGACTTCGTACCCAAACGAATCTCAAGATCACACGCAGAGTTCCACGTCCTCACTGAGCCGGGTTACCCTCTTACCCCAAGTGGAACCAGACTCACATAATTCCCACTTTCCCTGTCCACGAAGTGCCTGTGAACTATTCGCTCCACCTCCTCTAGGACAAATCAAAAAGTGTATGTGAGTCCGTACCCCCACCTCGCCAGGCCTGGTATCCCATTTCTCCGCTCATCGACGAGTCCAAACTCCTCCAACCGTGTTACCGATCTTCCGAGATCGGGGTACGCATACCGTCGTGGCGACTGTCCCCGTTATCACTACAGACATCCAACTCAGCAGGAATGCAACCATCTGACATCTTCCTCAACCTGTCATGGCTGTATTTGTAGGATTGCTTACCGTTTAACGTTTTTAAGGTGTACCTGTCTCCTTCTAAAATCTCTGCTATTACAAATGGACCCTTGAACTTTGGATCTAATTTGGTTCGATTTCTTTCCTCGTTTTTACGTAATACGAAATCACCGAGATTAAATCTAACCACTTTGGCTTTAGTTTTATCGAACCGATCTTTATCGTATCTAGCATTAATTTCCATATGTCTTATTGCCTGTTGTCTTACGTCTGAGATATCTACCTCCCTTTCTTCAACGTTTTCGGGTAGCAATAGCCCGAAGGGTCTTACCGTTTTACCGATTAACAATTCTAGCGGGCTCGACTTAGTTACACGATTGGTGGTGCAATTTAAGACCAATTGAATTTTGCCGATCGCGTTTTGCCATGATCGCCCGGTCGTTTCTACTGTCGTAAACATATTTTTCAACGTACCCATAGTACGCTCTACCTGCCCATTGGCTCTACTAGCACCGGTTGGTATTAAGTGAAGTTTAATGTGCTTATCCTGACAAAAATCTTGAAACTCTCTCCCCGTAAAACATCTCCCTTGGTCCGCTATTATCCGAGAGGGGCTGCCGAATAGAAATATGGCCGACTTAAGCGCTCCAACGGTGCTAAAGGAATCTATCTTATGGGTGTGATGCAGGTATACGAATTTACTAAAGGCATCGATTAAAACAATAACATACTCTTTCGAATCGCTTTTGCCGCTCAATTTGCCTGTTATATCAATGTGAACTGTGTGCCAGGGTATGCTGGTCTTAGGTATGGGATGTAATTCGGCTTGTACTTTACCAGAATTCGCTTTAGAAACCTGACAAGCATGACAGTTCTCTACGAATTTGCGAACATATTTCGCCATTCCTTCGAACCAGTAATACTCGTACAGTTTCTCGAGCGTTTTATCCCAACCTAAGTGCATAATAGACTGGTGTATATGACTGATAACGGACCATCTAAAACCCCTTGGTACGATGGGCAAGCAGAGAGTCCTACTTCTCCTTTGTATTTTACGGTAAAGGGTACCGGATCGCAATTCATACGTGTTCGCAATATCTTCTGCGAGTTCGTCATTTTGCAATTTGTTGGCGATTTCTGAAATTGGGGGGTCGCGACGTTGTTCCGCTAGTAACCAATCTCCTGAGATTTCGGTCATATTAATTTCTTTTTCTTCGACTTTGCTAATTATATTATGGTCGGTGTCTATGGGGTTTAGCGAATAGAAATCTACGTGGGACATTCGCTTACCCTCCCGATACACAATGTCGAAAGTGAAAGTTTGCAAGTAAGCCCACCACCTGTAAACTCTATCGCTTAGATTTACTTTATTACGGGCCGCCTTCAGGGAATTACAATCGGTAACAACTAGGAACTCTCGCCCGTGCAAATAGTGTCGAAAATGTTTGACGGCGTTCACAACTGCTAACGTTTCCAGTTCATATAAATGATACCTGGATTCCACGGGACTGGTCCTTTTACTGTAATACTCAATGACCCGGTTTTTCCCATCGACCTTGTGCATTAAAATGGCCCCATAACCGTCAGAACTAGCGTCAGTATGCTATTCTATGGGATAATTAGGGTCAAACAGCATTAGTACCGGTTCGTTAATTAGAACGGAAATTATCTTTTGTCTTATCTTTTCGTGTTTCTCTGTCCAGGTTATGTTTTTATTGTTTGATGTGAGCGAATATAGAGGTTTCATGATTTGCGAGAATTTGGGAACAAATTTCCGAAAATAGGAGGCTAGGCCTATAAACTGCCTGAGCTGCGTAACTGTCGTCGGCGCAGGTAACGAACTCAAGGCGAGTATTTTACCCGGGTTGGGACGAACTTCCCCGTTATGGATTACGTATCCTAAATAAAGTATCAACGTCTTTAGAGAGGAGCATTTTGCAAAGTTAAAAGAAAATCCGGCTTGTACGAGTATATCTAAGATGGTGTTCAACCTTTCTAACGCCTGGTCTATAGAGTCGGCAATAATTAGGACGTCGTCCAAATAAACGATAACGTACGAATACGCGAGGTCGCCTAAGGCTTTGAGAATGGCCCTTTGAAAAACGGACGGTGCGTTTTTCAACCCGAACGGCATCGTTATGTACTCGTATTGTCCATCGGGTGTAACGAATGCAGTATATTTGGTCGAATTCGGATGGATGGGGATTTGATGAAATCCACTGGCCATGTCTAGGCTAATGAAGTACTTTGCCTTTTGCAATCGCGCGATTTGATCCGCAATAAGGGGTAGAGGGTACCGATCCGCGACCGTATTTTTATTTAGCTCTCGAAAGTCGACGCACAACCTATCCGAGCCATCTTTCTTCTTTACGAGTAACATAGGGTTTGCGAACGGTGAATTATTAGGCCTTATGATTTTTGCCTTAATCAATTCGCTTATTCGTTCGCGTACTATCCTTCGTTCCTCCTCGCTAAGTCTATAGGGTCTTCTTTGTACAGTGACGTTAGGATCAATTAAACGTATCTCCAACTGGCCCGTACTTATGCGTGTACGTGGGAAACCCGTAATAAACGAATCTTTGAATCTTTCGAGAATGGAAATCAATCGGTCTTTATCATCCCCGAGCGCCTCGGTGTCGACTTCGTTAATATCGATTTCATTTTCGGCGGTTTTATTACAGACGTGGATCGCTTTCGTTTTACAAATAGCGAGACTATTTTGGGTAATGTTTACGTCGAAGCCTAGGCTTAGTATTTCGCGACCGATCATGATATCGTGTTTGAGGTAACTATCGGCAAGGATATGGAAAACTATCTCCAACGTAAAACCATTGATGCACACTACGGACAAAATTTGAGACGTGCACGTAACGCAGGTATTTCCTATTCCGCGCATTACTACTACCTCAGTCATTCTTTTACCGGAAAATTTGGGGGCTATGGACTCTCGAATCAGAGAACATTCAGCTCCGGAATCGAAACAAAATGAAAACGACTCACCCAGATGACTTAATCTGCCAGTTGGAGCTTCCACTACACAAGAGTCGACTCGGCGTTCGCTCTTGGGACCATAATTTCCTTTTCGCAATAACGGACAATTAGGTGCGATATGTCCCTCCTCCCGGCATTTGAAACAGGACACCTTCGACGACGTGGCTGGTCGGCTTTCCTTTGGGTTTCGCATGTTCTGCTCTCGTTCCGACTTCATCCTTTTGGGGCTCTCTGTTTTTCTATGTCCACGGGCACCACAGCGGTAGCACTTAACCTGGGGTTCTGGTGATCTCTGTCGTTTGGCTTCAGGACCGATCGACGGATTAGCTGGCAAGGCGTCAATTTCTGTTTGTAAGAGAAAGCTCTCGTCTCGGTTCGAAATTGGTCCAAAGTCTGGAGATCGCTCGTAAATGCTAGCCGTTCAAAGCTTGGATCCCGCATGGCCAGCAGATAGAGAGTGACGGCGTTGGTTATTTCGGCCACCGTTAAATTTTGCCACCTCGCCCACACAAGGGAATTGAGACGCATACCGTAAACTCCCGGGGCTTCGTCCTTCAGTGGTGATTCCCTGGCGATCATCATGAGCGCCGACGCTGCCGTTTCTCCGACACCATAACGCGTAGTGAAAAGTTCCTTGAACTTCGGCCAGGTAATGTCTTCATCGGGCTGTACTTGCATAAACCAGCTCCGGGCGGAACCCTCTAGGGCAACACTTAAGGCAGAAAACAACTCGTACCCTTGTAAAGGATGCCTTCTCATTGCCCGGCGGACAGTCGAGCACCATGTAACTAGGTAGGCGCCCGCGACTTCGGGGTTAAAACGCGGTAGCACTAGCTTTACAGGTTCCGTACTCGGTCTTTGCTCCCTCCGCTGAGTTAACCGGTCCACGACACTCTTGAGTTGTTCCATGGTTATATATAGGCCTGATCCCACTTCTGATGTCGGGTTGAGATTGGAATTTTGGGCGCGCAACAGCTCCTCGCGTGGACTTGCCATTGTTTCACAAAGCCGAGTTTATATTTACACGTATATATAACACTATCACTAAGTATTAACAAATAATAAGACTAATGAATAATAAATTGGATTAATAATAAAGTTAATGAATAATAAATTATACTAATAATAAGATAAGCAGATAACAAGTTTAATTAATACTATTAATAAAGTTTTGAGTTCAAACGAATCCACGGTCAACGGGATAACTCTTTACTAAGCGCAAATACGATTGTCGAAAATGCTCGATGTGTCACTCTCCAAGGCAATCGCACGAATGCCAGTCTCGTGGAGATCTTTCTCGCAGTACGATTGCATTTGTTTTCTGTAGCCGTTTGGAAGCATCGAGAAAGTTCCAAACGCCATTGCTAAGCAGTGTCTGCCTGGAGTTTGATTATTAATACAATGTATGTCCCATCGTATCGGCACCTCCGAGGCAACGTCACACGTGGCTAGGTCCGCTCTCGAGACCGCATGCCTCCACAACCACGTTTTTCGGAAAACCCATACAACCACTCCAGACCTCCGTTAGGCAAAACGTCCATCCCGCGACCGTGGCTACGTTCGGCGACCAATTATCACCTCGAACCCAATCTCGCTATCACAAATCTCGAACAATTACAGCTATGATAAAATCTAGGCTAGAGTACTAGAGGGTATTCCCAAAATTTCCAAGGAAAAGCTTCGGCTTTCCTTTCATCTCCGACATATATATATATATATATTGTGTTATATCATATCGCGTTATGTAGTTTTTAAGTAATTTGGGTAAACCAACAAAAATCAAGTACTTTTGCCAGTGTGCTATAAATTCATAATCGATTAATATTCGTAGTAATAAACTTTTGTACTTTTATATATATAGACTTTTCTAAATTTATAGATGAAAGTCTTTTAGATAAATTTCTTTTTTCAGAATAATATACATTTAAAGTTCGTTTAAAATAAGTATTAAATTCGTTTAATTGTTCAAACATTTTTCACCTCTTTGTTTAAGACCACACCATCAATTTAGTCTGTATAAATTTAGACTATATTTCATAGAGGACTCATTTTCCGCACAATTCCGCCCTCCTGTCGAATTTCTCACGGCAGTTCCATTTCATCATCATCTTACACAATTCTGATGAATAATAACACAAAGGAAAATTATCTTCCACACTCGAGGAACTTTGTTTCTAATCAATCTCACGTCGCTGTCAAGATCCCTTTACCGCTACAAAATACTTTCTGCTCTAAATCTCTTGGTTTTCAGCTTCGCTCATCAAAACAGTACTGCTTGGTTAACTGGCCGTAAGATTTATGGCGAAAAGTTTTTTAAAGCAACACATCTGCTTCCCTAAATTTATTACGCTTAAGTTATAAGCGACAATTATTGGAAGAATGATTGCAAGGTCATAGCAGTGTTGAACTTTAACAGGGAGATATATTAAAAAATATGCTTATAAATACATAATTTCATGTAAACAAACAGTTTCCTCGCCATAAGAGAAAAAATAGAAAGATGTGTCCAACTCTTCTAAAAGCCATTTTAAAAGTTTGATTGAAATATTATTACAAAAGTAAACTTCCTATATTTAAGAAATAATCTTTCAATATGTAAGTCTTGAGCTTAAATCTAAGGTTTAAATTGATGTCTAATATCTTAAATTAAATGAGGCATTTTTTCATTCTAAAAAAAATTTAGCTTCATTGATTTAACTTAAAGAAAATATATAATTACCTAAAGATAAAATTCTAAAAATTGTTATTTTTAAACAATAAGCGTTAAAAAGGAAATCGGAGATTGTTACAAGAAAAATAAAAAAAAGAAGAAAATTATTACTAGACTGCCGCTATTTATACTTTACGTATTTATGAACACAAATAAAGAAGTAGACTTGGTACAAAGATTTGTTCTATTTATATGTATATAAATATTTCTATTACCTATAACAAGTACTATATTTTGAATATTTTATATATTTTGCACCTTCAAATTTTCTATAAATGTATATGCATACATGTTATCATACTTTAACAAAATACTAAACTGTGTAATGTAATTTTACTTTCATGTATCTTGTATATAAGTCATATATCAAGCGTAATATAAATAGAAATAAAATATAAAGTATAAGATATATGAATGTTTAAATTTGAAAATGTTACTATACATTGCTTACAAAAAATGCGCAATGGCTAGCATATAATCGGGTCCAATTCGCGAGGTCGACGATGTGTTAAATAACTGCATTCATAACTACGTCTAAATAACGTCTCCGTGTATTGTTCAATCATTTTCGTCCTTGGCAGAACAATGGATGAATGTTTTTAGATTTCTAGACGGGATCTTTGTCCTTTTCTTGCTCTTTTATTCTGGCATTCTAGTCTTCTCCCCTTCTCTTTTTTACTTTCCTCTCGTCAGTATTATATCTGTGTAATGAATATACACATACAATCATTATTTAGCTAAGCCACAGGAAACAAACTCTGGGGATTCCCCTTTTAATAACCTTGAATAAACAAAACTCGCAGTGGTTTGCGATAAACTAATTCCACGTTTCTCGTTTATTCCAAAATATTTACATAGAGCCATCCATTGGTAAACAGAATTTTGTTTGATTACGTGTGATAAACTTTATGAATTGATAATCGTTATAAATAGGTTGTTTCCTATTCGACGTAGTAATATACTGTATTAACAAATAGATTGCAGATGTTTACATACTTATAGGACATTTAAATATGCAAATATATATCTGCGAAAATTTGTGTTAGTACAAAATATGCAAAATAAAATGCTTTTTACAATATTTAGAGGGTAAAATAATTTTCTGTAAAAATTTGATTTCATTAATTATTCTCTAAAGATATGAATTTGTACAAGCATTCCCAGTATACTAATAGAACAAAATGAGATGATTTAAAAATACAAACATGTGTAGAAGACTAAATATAAATGTTCCAATAAGACATAGTCGATGGAAATAATATAGTGGGGCTAAAAATTAGACATTAAGCTGCGGCTTCGATGGGTGTATTTTGAGAACTTGCTTTCAAAATTGTAATTTATATAAAATTTTGTAAACGCGTTCTTCTTCCTACTCTACTATACTGTTACTACTTTTTTTCTACTGTATTTTGATATAATATACTTAATACTATAATATATTTCTATTATAAACGGCAATTGTCTGAGAAAAATTTGAAGTTACTTTTTTTTAAAACTAATCATATTAGTTATACATATATTAATGTATTTTACAGCCTGGAAGTAAACATAAATTAATCTTAAAACACATTTATAACACATATGTGATGATGGTAATGAAAGTATTAAATATAAAAAAGGAAAAACAATATTGAGTTGATATTCGCTTGAATAAAATATCAAATCCCTACACTGCCAAACTATGAAAGGAAGCGGCAATCGGAACAAAGTGTGAAACATGTTTTTTTGTATCTCTAAGTAATTGGGAACATTTAACGTTTTTATTTAATGTAAAATTTCAGTAAAGTATAATATTCTGTTAAAAAATCGTACTTATTGCCCGTAGACAAAGCATGCAGGACAAATAAAAACAAACAAGGAAAGCAATAACAGTATTGTAATAATTGGTTTGTTGGGCATTACATATCTCTGAAATTACTATCTCAAAAATATAAACTTTATCGTCTAACCGATTTTATGACTGTACATATCTCTTCCATTGGCTATATGTATATTGTTAAGCATCCATCAGGTTGAAGAAGACTCTACCAAAAAAATTCCCCTTAGTAAAATAATCGATCTTTTTGACCTTCGACACAGTATGTATTGCACTAAGGAAGGCATTCTATGGCATTCTTAAGAGTTAATCACTATGCTTTTTAAGATGAATACCATAACATATAGAAGAAATAGAACGATCTTTAAGAATCCTCAATTAGGATGTTATTTACTATGTATATAAATTAGTAATCTCTATTATTTTAAAGAACATCATTTAGCTGTCGAGTTTTCGCTTCATGTAAAAGACGATACTTACATGACCTATCTGTGATTCTTCGGGTTTTAATCGTGTTTCTAATACGAATGTTTACGAATCAAAACACAACGTACTATTAAAAGTACGATCGATATACTATAAATATGTCATCTAATAAACGTCGTAAAAGTTTAAAGTCTAAAATGGTATTTACAGTTAATTATTAATGGATTTTATAAAGGAAGATGTATGTTTTGTAATAGAAAGATTAAAACCATTTGATAACATTTATAATTTCATGCACTCAATTTTTAAATGCATTCATTTTGTTTTTATAAGTGAAATTATCTAGTAGTTGATCTCCTACGGCTATCATTTAATCAAAAATTATTCTATTATATATATATTGTGTTATACCATATCGCGTTATGTAGTTTTTAAGTAATTTGGGCAAACCAACAAAAATCATGTACTTTTGCCAGTGTGCTATAAATTCATAATCGACTAATATTCGTAGTAATAAACTTTTGTACTGTTGAATATGAAATATATGCCTTTTTTCCCCTCTTTCAATAAATACAATTTAAGTATTGGACCTGCCTCCTTATTGTTGTTTGCAATGCACACTCTTCAATCATCTATAAATTATACAAAAGCATCTCGTAACAGATAAAAAAGGATATAATAATTTGAATAATTAAGTACTAGTCGATATTGGTCTCTATAGTATCGCATAACATTTTCGCAGTCAGACTTCGGTTTTAAAGTAGTTGCGTCGTACCATCGTAGAAGGCATTCCTGCCGTCGATGACAAATCGTCTCCACAATTACTTGAAATTGCCAGTGACCCCAGAGCGGTCTTCGCGAATCTGACGTCACTATCCGGAAGTGTAGTATTGTATACGCGCGATTTCGCGTGAGGGCCGCCACGTCGCTAGCCAACAGGCAGTCGGGCCAGCGTTAAGTTTAGCCACTTCGACCTGGCAGCGACAGTATGTCAAGATCACTTGATCTCTCTGCGCCTTCACCTCGAACGCGTCGAGAGCCAATTGTTGCTTCTCTTTCTACCGGCCAGTAGCAGAGATTTAGCCCCCGAGCGTACAAAGCGGAGAATTTCAACTACAGCGACCCGAGGATAGAAGCGACAAAAGGAGAACCCCACCCAAGAGAAGAGGTACCGTGGAGCGCACGGCTTCTTCGAGAGGCAATCGAGTGTCCCGAAATCGATAGCTGGCATTTGTGTGCACCGACGAATGTGATCTCGTTACCCGGTATGAAACCGATCGAAACACAAGTCATAAGAGAGGTCAGGGTGTCTGGTATACGCACGATCATTGTCATTTCTGGCATGAAGTTCATGAAATTGCCGACATTAAGTGCTGCTTGAATCTGTGAAACAGATTCTTTGGTACGAGAGGGCCAACAAGTTTCTTGTTTGTTTATGTTATGAGAGAAGAACTTTTTGGATTTTTGCTAATCGTCGATTTCGAGAAGTGATTAATGGAAAGTAATGTACAAATACATGTAATGTGTTTGATGATTTAATATATTCGAGTAATGCGTTATAGTAAATGATTAGAGTGCGGATATTTATACATTTATGGAAAATTTGAATATGCAAAATTTTACATAATGAGATAATGTATAAAAATATATAAAATATCTAAAGTAAAGTGCTCGTTGTAATATTTGGTAAGTAAAATAAATTTCTGCTTCAGCTTGATTTTGTAATTATACTTGTAAAAATATTAATTTGCACAAACATTCGCAGTCTATAAATGATATTTTATATAATTAATAATAAAAAGTGTTAAATAGCACTTTATAAATAATATTCTAAGTTATATCAGAACAAATCGGTAATGAATAAAATTTTTCATATTATTTTCAACTAATTTATTTTAGCTATTACCAGCTCATGATTATTCATTCATTATAAATAACGTAGGGAAAGTCTCGGACGCAAATATATAATTTTTTATATTATAGATAAAACTTAAAAATTTCCCGATAAAATAGACATCCAGTATATTATACATATCTAACATTTATTCAAAATTTTTTATTCTGATAGAAACGAGCAGAGCTTGCTGCAATTTCCAAAACGTCTCTATTAAATTTTTATGAATTTCCAAACTCATTCGGTCTTATTTCATTTTTAATATAATAATTGTAATTATTATATAATATTATAATAGTATTAATTAAATTATACAATAATTATTAATATTAGATTAAAAATAAAGCTTATCATGCTCAATTAGAAGCTTCGAATTTTTTGCACATAATAATAACTGATATTATTTAAAAAAATGTTATAAATTTTATAAATCTAAATAGATTAATTTTATGTTACATAAATGAAATAACAAAATTATGGAATAAATATCAACATTATTTATCACACCTTATGTCTACGAAAGTACAATAGTAACATCATTTTTATAATTACTTATATGCTCTATCTAACCATTTTGTATGTTATACATATATGTTTTCATTAAATGTTATTGATTAAGAAATTTAAACATATTTATTAGTAAAGGTAGATAAAACAACAGCTCAACTTATTATAAACATTACGCTATATGTCGTAAATAATATTTCAATATTTCTAAAATCTTTAATAATCTAATATTTCAATAATCATAGTAATTATATCATATTTCAATAAAATATATATTTATCTTAGATTTAACATAATATTCTAATATTGAAAAAATAAGTTTATTTTAATTTATTATTATTAATTTTGCTTTTAGTGAGTTATACACACGCGCGCACGCCTGCACGTATATTTTATATACATGTAATATTATCTCGGTTTGAGTTTATACATCGTAACTTACAACGTTTATGCCTAAAAGAACAGTCTCTCTCACTGCAACGAATATCCCCTATTTTTGCTCGGAAGGTTGTTCGCCCGTTTAATAACTAATCACAACGGCCACAGAATAGCCAATTAACTTTTAATTACCACTACAATCGAGTGTTATAGGACGTGCAAACGCGATAATCGATCCCTTTGCGAGCTTTATAAAACTCGTCTACCTCCAACATGTTAATCAATCTCTTCAAGCATAAAAATCAATATACTTGTAGATAAATCTTTCTACAAACCCATTAGCCAATTTATTATCCTTTCATTCAAGTCATAATCTAACTCATATCTAAATAAAGAAAGAGAAAAGAAACAATAGAAAACAAAGAAGAAAAAAGATGCGTGGAAAATATATCATTTTGCGTCCGATCAAAATTCAGTGACGCTGTTGTATGATATCGCAGTCATTAAACCGACCAAGCCTGAGGTTCTTCAGAAATAGCCGAAATGCTCCTTTGACGTGACACGAATACCTAATAAGAATTTTCATTGGATGCAAAGTGCTCAACTGAATTCTTGAAGTAGAAGAGAAGTCAGCGTAATACGGTCTCTAGAAGACAGAAACGTTTAAACCGTTCCCTTCTCGCGAACCGGGAAATCGTAGTAAAAATACGAGAATGTCCTTGTTTCCAACTCGGTTCACCGCGTTTGTTAGAGCGATAGCGAACCATGTGAATCAAACTATCTCATGTGTCTCTAGTGCAGAACTGAGTAAGATTTTATTTTGATAACAGATAACGAATAAACATAAGGAACGAAATTTTATTCGCAGTAATGAATAAATATCTAATCGAATAAAAGACCATACATGACAAATTTATCTAAATAGATATTATTCAAATAACTTACATATTCGTATTAAAATTTATTTAGATAAAAATTTTAATATACCATATTACAAGTTTCATTGTTCAATCGTCGTTCTGTCTTTTCAAATATTAAAATAGAAAGTTAATTGCTTTCTGATTAATGAATGGTAAGGAATGATAAGTGCATAGGTAATGGAAGTAAGTATCAATCAAAGAATTAGTACTAATACTATACACTTAAATTCTATATATTATATATATTTATAGTAAATAGGTTATTTAGTATCTAAATAATTAACATCAACATTTTTGTGCAAACAAGCTGTGCGTGACGGAATTTCATTGATACCTATTTCCATTGCGTATCCACTTATTCTTGTCTCCGATTATTATGTACTGAATATATCCATATACTCGTAAAAACGAACAGCAATACAAAGAAAACAAATATGTTATAGATATATTATTCTTCAAATATTACTATTCAAATAAATAATAGTGAATTGTGTGGGGATAAATAGTTGTTACAATATCTGTTACAAATGATAAGTTTTTATTACGAAAAATAATTATCTTAGGTAAATAATTGTTCGAAATAATACGAATAATACACAACTTTGCTCTACTCTCTCTGGAAAGAACAAGAATGAAAGAGTGAAAAATAAAGAGATAGAGCAAGAGGACGTCAATCGTTTTGCAGGTATTTGAATAAAAAGAGAAATATAACGAAGAACATATTCGTTTGATTGTAGGAGGATGCAGCCAGGAGTGACGGTGGTTCTGGCCACGGTCTGGCTGGCGGTGTACGTGAATGTGGTGGGGACAGTTAGCCACTATCCCTCCCGCCTTATCCTCGATCAATACACCCCTTTGCCCCCGCAGTATCAGCAACACAGAGTTTATCGAAGAATCGAGGGCCAACCGGACTGGAAGGATCAGAATCCTGGCGAGAATCAGTCGTTCGACCTTTCGATCGGCCCGCGAAGGTTGATCTCGGCAAACACCACTAATGGTACGTCTGGCATTCGTTACATCAGCAATTTAATTCTGTCACTGTCTGGGCTTTTTCCCTCTCTCTTCGCTCCCTGCATGGCAGAAACAGAGCAGTGACCTTGATGCCAGGGGAATATGTCGTTCTGGTTAACATGCTCGTTTCTGATATAACGGCCCCTGAGAATCAAACGTCAGGGACGCAAAATGAAGTTCTCTTACGGTATGAATCAGATAGGCGCGATGCAAGTTAATCAGAACCGCGATTACTTGATACCGTTCATTGCTGGAATAAACGTCGCGCCTCTTTGCCGCAACATTATGTTACGCGTCGTCTAATTTATTTCGATAATTTCGATTGTAATTGGGTATTACCAAGATCGTTGTCTTGTGGATATTGATTTTATAGAAACGTCGTTTTCTTTCTATTTCTTTTTTTTTCCTTTCCTTACTACGACAGTTGGGAAATATTTGATACCTGTAGATTGAACAAGTAATTACCTTAAGACTTTAATGTTTTGCAATTTTATGTTTTTAAGAATGTATTCGCAATTTAAAAATATTATGATTACTAAACATTATAATTACACTACAAATATCTATATAAATTCATATCTTTTGGATATACCTAAAGAAATGAAACCTATAAATATTTAAGTATGTTTTCATCTTTTAAATATGAGCAAAAATCAATCTTAGATATTTTCTATAGTTTTGTATATTATTGCATTATATATATTTTTGTACATTTAAATTTCCCATAATTGTAAAAATACCAGTAATCTGACTGATAATGATTTATCTTCATTATTACGTATTTTTATAAATTATGCGCATTGCGTACATTTTTGTTCGTTTAAATTCCTTATGCACGCATAAACATTTACAGTGTCATTATTTTCATTTAATTTTTAAATGTGCGCGTTTGGATATTTTTATGTATGATATTTGTATAACAAGAGGCGAGAGACGAGCTATTCATTTCTTTGCTTCGACAAAAAACTTTCGTATAAATCATTCATTAGGAAAAAAGTATATCTTTCTTAAAATATTTCTTATAAATTAGTTATTCGTTCTTCAAGATTACAAAAATTTTGTTAGATCTGGTGAAACGAAGTCATGTACCAAGACTTCAGTATTAAGTTCACATTTTTAATTCATTTCTGACATTTTTTGCAGTTTTGTTATTATTGTAGCATCGTGGTAAACCATTTGGGAAAATTCCGATAAACTACAGTTCAGATAAAAAAGTGAAAGTGCTGACGGGCCGGAAAGGCTAGGAAATCCTGAACGAGCCTCAGAATTATAGTGACTTTAGTTGTTTTGGTTGTATTACATTACTACATTAGGCTCTAATTAAATAATCATTGTTTTCCTGTTTCAATCACTGCAAATACATCAAGTAAATAAAAGTCACTATATTACTATGCATGTAACGACGTAAACGAAGCAATTTCAATCGGTTATTCGCTGAACATTTCCATGGATAAGTCTAACATCAAGTTTCATTAATATTTTAAATTCGTAATAATATACAAAATTAACGCTGTTTAATTTATCTTATTAAACGTGCATTGGAGGCTATATTGCGCAATGAATTAGGTGACTTTTATTTATGAAATTAAAATTTGGACTGAAATTTCTGAAAAAGATTCGTACAAATAGCTTTTCTATAATTTTCTTCTATTTCTAATCAGGTAAAAAGTGATTAAAGATGTAAATTTCAATGAAAAACGTTCTTATAAATGTCACTGATTTGGAGAGAATTGTACCATTTTTATGATTCAGTAGTACTTTACGACTAAACAAAATTTTAGATAATAAATAACTACTTTTTAGATAATAATAAACTAAAATATCAGATGTAGAGTTTTCTTGGAAGTGATGACCACTTCAATACTAATTAACTTATTTTTTCATATTCAATCACATCTTATCCGCTTGTATTACTATTATCACTCTATCTTGTATAGTGTAGATAGTATTTTCCAAATAAAAGAAACAGGACGTAATAAAAATGTATCTAAAAATTAACATATTCAAAAGTATAAATAATTTCTTTTTCAATTAATTGTCTTCTCGTGCTTTTTAATTAACACGGACAAATTAAGACAGAAAATATGGAGTAACACTTATTCCTTCGAATCTGAAGAGTATCATTTAACCTCAAATTTTTAATCCCTTTGTCTTATCACTGTGTATAAAAATAAGATACTTAAGCATTCACATCTATAGACTATTTTTTATTACTAAAATATAATAGGACTCCAATATTCTTCATTTATTATAATGTTCAAGTTGTGCTTATACTTATAGAAGAATATGAAGAATATGAGAATTTATTTTTTTAAATACACCTCTGTATCATGTTACGTGTCTTTTCTCTTTTAAGGTTACATTTAATTTACAAATTGAGATTCTTACATTTACAAAACGGAAGCTATATTAAGTAGCATTATAGGTTCGTTATGTTAAAATTTAAGGATGCCAAGATTTCCCCATTAAACTGATCACAAGGCAGACTATCCGCGACTAAACGTAACCTCATTTCACAATAACCCTCGTTTACTCATACATTAACATTCCAGGCTCCCAGAGACAATTTCACGGGACCGAATATCTAAAAAATGACTTGCTGCTCCGCCGATCAAAGAATAGTGCCGGTAACAATTTTCCACCTTTAGTCGAAGATAAACAGCCGCGTAATTTTGCTGGTCAAGAGTTTACGGATGAGAAAGTTGATAGTAAAGACTCAAAAGATCTCGAATCAGCGCCGCGTGAGCTGTCTCCTCCGTCCGAATTGGAGGACCCTTTTGTAGCCGACGACACGTTCCAAGATCAAGGACCAGGCTCCGTAGAAATATACAAATTGGACGTATTCCGAGTGAAACCTCTGTTGAGCCCCACGCCTGTCACGAGATTCCCATCGAAGGGGAAAAGCAAAGCACCTAAAAAGACTAGCTACGTGAATTGGAAGTCTAAAACCCCCGAGTACAAAGCTACTAGTTTGAATATGCTTCACAAACAGTCCAACTCGTTCGATGACTTTAGTACAGAGATTCCAGCAAATACGGACCCATTTAGTATAGGAGGAGTGCCAGAGTTACAAGTGGGTTGTGAGGGATTGGAGGCACCTGATCACAGCAGAGAAAAAAGATCGATAGACTCCCCCGGTAAAGATAAGAATCCAAAGGAGGTGGATCCGTGGGCGGATGTAACTCCGATATCCTTGAACCTGGACTATGAGCTGTCTGGCGAGGAAGACTATGAAGAGATGGACGAGCTGCTGAAGCTAAAGAAATTGGAGACTACCACGAAGAGGATCAAACAGAGTAGAGGCGACATGGACGCGACTATTCATTCGGATTTTCACAAAGACAAAGGACACAACGAGAAATTACCTGTTCGCGGAGACTTGGGCAAGTCTAGCGTGAGCAATGAGTCGATCATCTTGTCGGATGGTCAAAAAAATCGAAAGACGGAAGAAAAGAAGGTGACTGCCGAGGTTTCGCATTTTAATAAAGGAAAGCGAGACGACTACCGTGTGCCGAGGTCCGTCGTTGACAAGACGTTGAGAGATAATCATCGTCGTAAGATATTGTGGTTCGAAGATTCTGACGTTGAACAGTTGGATAATAAAAACGAGAAACGTACTAAACGTCTTTGGGGTTTCGGAGAGAACGAAGGGGTAGCGACTAGCGATGAGCTGCAGACAGTGAATCAGCGACGAAAAATGAATTATGCGGAAAAAAGAAGAGAAGAGGAGAAGAGGAAACAGGAAGAAGAACGAAGAAAAAGAGCAGAGGAATGGAGAAGACACCAGGAAGCGCAGAGGCGAAATTATATCAAGAATCAAACAAATACTGATATAGAAAATATCAGGAACGAATACGAAAAAATGTTGGAGCAGAGAGAGAGAGAAGAAGAAGAAAGAAGGTGGCGATTGCAGCAGTCAAACAGGTGGCATCTGGAAGAAGAACAAAGACGGCGTTTACAGGAAGAAGAGTCAAGAAGAAATCGATTGGCGGAGCAACGTCGAATGCAAGAACTAGAAACTCGTAGAAGATACGACGAGTCTCCAACACAGACTCCTACCTACGAGGAGGAAAGAGAAAGAGAACGGCAGCAAGCAGAAGAAATAAGAAGACGAGAAGAAAATCGTCTAAGAGAAGAAGAACGTCAACGAAGATTACAGGATGAAGAATCACGTAGGAGAGAGCAGAATAGGTGGGGGGAAGAGATGAAGCGAAGACAGCAGCAGCAAGAACAGGATAGAAAAAGCTTAGAAGAAAGGAGAAGAGAATGGACGTTGAAACGCAAACAAGAGGAAGAAGAACAGAGAAAAAGACATCAGCAAGACAGAAACGAACCATCTAATTTGTTGTACTCTCCGCGAAATAGCCCGAACGCAAATAAACTACACAATTTAGAAACAGAAAGACGAATGAGAGAACAACAGGAAAAAGAACGTCAGCAAAAATTAGATGGGTATATTCAACGTAATCGACCGATCAATTTAAACAAATCAATAGATCGACAAAGAGAAGAAGCGAACAGATGGAAGCAGGAGGAGGAGCGACGAAGACTCGAAGAAGAACGTAAGTTACAGGATTACATTCGAAGAAATCAACCAGTGCGTATTCCGGAAGAGAGCGAATCATCTGATAAAAGCTGGATGGAGTATAGAAGGAAATTAGAAGAAACTAGACAATATAATCGGCCGAGATATCCAGGTCCAGAGACCGGGAGAAGAAATCATGGTCCATCAGCTCCGACAAATATCGATCCACGAGCTTACAATGATGCGAGAAGAAAAGCAGCTAGAACGATCGAAGAGGAAGAAGTCCTCGAGCGACAGAAACAGCAGCAAGAGCAGCTAAGAAAAGAAGCTTTGAGGCGAGAAGCAGAGGTTAGAAGGATACAATCGAGAAAATACGAGGAGGAGCGAAGGAGGAAAGAAGCAACGATGTTAGAAGCGGAGAGAAATGCGAAAGAGCTGCGGGAAGCGGAGATTAGAAGAAATCAAGCTGAAAGGACGAGACCAAGCCAAGCTCGTAGGCGATTCGACGGGCATAGAAGTAGACATGACACGAGTTTTATTCCAGCCAATTTGCTTTTGAATGAGTCCAGGAGAGCTATGGAGAGACAAAGACAGGAGCAAGAGAAAAGGCAACTACTGGAAGCTGAAAGGCGAAGGTAAGAGGATATCAAGTAATGAAATGAACGAAGAGAAAGATAGTCAGAAATTTAGCGATTAGATATTAGATTATAATATGACGAATTGGTAAATTGTGCTAATTCAACAGGTTTATTTATTAGGTCATCCGATCTCTTTTATAAGAATTATTTTATTAAGTATGATCACATTAGTGAATTTAGTATGCGATAATATTATTAGAAATATTTTTGATTTCGGTGGACTTTCGTGATTTTTGTTTTTGTTCTTGATTAAAATCTTTAACTATTATGTTATAATCATTCCTTTCAGAGAAATAACTAAAATAATCAAGTAAAACTTTGAGAAACAATTTTAAATATTGATACTAGAAATCTGACAATAAATGGAATTAATAAGTATGTGTAATAAACTCGTCAAAATTACACATCAGAAAAAATTAGAAATATGGAATAACATATTTAGATATAGATAAATTCGCAAAAATTAAAAATTCTCTTCTAGACTTTTATTATAGATATAGAATTTATATTATATATGTAGAGTTAAGGGTTCATATATATAAAATCTCTCTTAGAATTTTTAAAAATTCGAAATAAATTATTTTGTAGCTTTAATCTTTCGTGATATTCACACATAGGGCAGAAAATAAGATACGTCCTAATTTATTGTCTTTATAAACATCACATTCTGAGTTACTAAGCTCTATCAAGAATATTTTGTGACGCAATAGATTTTCCTAAACGATAAATACCCCAGACAGAACTCGTAGGTCGCGTCACATTGGTCCTCTTGTTAATATTTATGACACCACGGCCACCCTATAGCCTTTAAAACTTAAGTTTCAAAATGTTTTCGCCGTCATATATCATTCTTCCTGCTAAAATAGTTGTCTTTCTATCACTTTTATTGTAGCTTCAATAATGTAAGCAAGTCCACATCTACAATTTTTAATATAACAGTCATTTATGACTATCTTTGTTACTATGTATACATTTTATATTTATAATTACAATATACATAATTTTTATATCAAATAATTTCTAGTGCAAATATTTTCTTCGTAATAACTAATCTAGCCTTTATGGAGATCCTAATTTATCTAAATTTAATTCATAATAAATTCTAGATAAAACTTATTTTTAGACAAAATTACCAATATGAATATAGTAAGAAAATATTATACAGACATTTTACATCTTTAGCTTAATTCCTCTTAAAATTAATCAATAACATTTTCATGTACACACTATGCTATATTAATACTTTAAAGTAATTTAAATTACAAGTCGATTTACCATTCTTTTTAAAATCTAAAAGTTTTAAATCGATGTTCTTTTCAGTTATAATTTATGATGTATCATATCCACGCCCTTTAAAACACACACGAAAAAGCTTATTACTCGATTTAATATATTTACATTGCATTCATAAGTTAATCATAGTTGAAAATGTATTAGTATAGTATTCAATAACAATTTGCAAAATTACCGATGTGAACGATAAAACAATTTTCTAATTTCTAGTGCAAAATAGAACACAATAATATCTGCACCTCAAGAATCGTCCCATTGTCCATTATGGTAACGACCTAATACGACACGCAGTAGAGTATTTGCTATATGCTTAGAACACTTGCAAACAATCTCACGTGCGTAAAGTGGCCTATAACAGATCAGGAAAATACATTGTATGTGCAAATTCTGAATTCTTTTTTATTAAATGAGTTGAATTGAGTTGTGCACATTGAGAAATTCAAAGAATATGTATATTCTTCTTTTTTTTAATTTAACTCCTTTGTATATAGATATTAAGAAATATTATAACATTACCAGTATATAAATCATTACATCTGTTTTTTCCTTGTTATCTTGCATTTTACTAATTAGTATATTAATATTATTAATTATAGTAATATTATATTTTATTAATTTCAATAATTAAATCAAACACTTTTTTATATACTTGCATACAGTAACATTGCTTACATAGATGGCTATATAAAACATGTGCACGTATCCTTATTTTCCAATGAAACATTTTTCCATTAGGTTCTACATTTTTATAATACATATAACATCTTTATCATTGGAAAGTATTATTGATACGAAATTTAATATACTTGGATCTAATTAATTAGCATATAAATACTATAAAAATACATATATCCACTGAAATGTAATAATTGTGTAATAATGTTATACGGTTAGTATCATGGTTCCTGAAAGAATTAATGTCTCGATATATGTTAATTTATCAGATTTCGATTGTGTTTTTAATAGTACGTTGTGCTTTGTTCCGGCATTTCTTGAACACTCCGGTTCATTTTTCCAAGACAGATCTGAATGAAAGTTTCGAAACACGATCGAAACTTGCGAAGCCTTAAATATCTTATCTAATAAATATTGCAAAAGTCTGAAACCTAAAATTAATGTCTTACTAATAGCAAAGGAAATCATTGTATATTAAATATTATTAGTTTAAAATAACTTGACAACATAACTTAGTTACTGAAATACAGTTCGATGGTAGTCAGTCAACTAATAGAATACAGTGATCGGATCCCGGTCTGTATGCTACTTAGAATTTACAATTAACGGCAGATGAACACGCGACGTCGCATCATACGGAGTTTTAAAATGGCTGTTTAATTGTGAAAAAATCATAATTTTTATCATTTTCTACTACATCTTCTATTCCTTATTGCTTTAAATTTCTATATCATTAAGGATTCTTTATTAGAATGTTTCTATTTATCTTTGAAAATTATTTAAATAAAAGTAACGATTTATATATTATTAAAATAAAAGTAATTTGAATAGATAATGATCTATTTAACAAACATTTCATATCAAACATCTAAGTCTCAAGCAAACGAAGTTAATTGGCATAAAATCTGATGATCTTTGTGGAGTTAAATAACCATTTAAATGTATTATCTGAATCGTTCCTTAATCAGAGTTATACTGTTCCTTTAATTATGAAATTAAAAAGAAATAAAGACAAATTAATTTAGCTGGTGATTTTAGTGTTTACGAATGTAAGTATGATGTAATTTATTTCCAATGGAAATTA
Source organism: Bombus turneri (assembly GCA_014825825.1). Lineage (NCBI taxonomy): Eukaryota > Metazoa > Arthropoda > Insecta > Hymenoptera > Apidae > Bombus > Bombus turneri. Next base: position 2,058,237 of record CM026106.1, on the reverse strand, counting down.
AACCACATATATAGAGATAAGGAATCTCTAAATAAAAAATTTAATGTGCGCAAGAGATTTACAATTCGAATGACTTTATCTTCCCCAATTAACAGTTTGAATTACTGTGCGTCGTTGCAATTTCGTACCAACGATACTGTACAATTCAATAACTTTATATTTCTAATGATAAAACACACACGAATATCTGCTTTACTGCAAACATAAAAAAAAAAACGTAAAATGTGCAATAAAATTGCAAGAACGCGATGTGGCATCACTTATATGCATCGAGATTGGCTTTGAAAGATAGCAGCTTGAAAAGATGACACAATTTCGCAGTTATTGCGTCTCGTAAGATTCATTGCGTGTCGTCGCCGCTGCGACTACTGACAAGATAAATATTCAACGAGAATACTGTCTCAAAATTTCTTCAGTGCGAAACATGCTAGTAGGCTGTGAGTTAACGCGCTGCAAGTCGAGCGACGTTAATGAAACAAACAGGCCGGTCGCACCGTGCACAATGAGCTTCCTCTTTCGGTCTATGTTGATAATATAACGTGTCTCTTTATCCTACACAGAGCAAAGGATGCAAGGGAGAAGGAGGAACGCGACAGGGTCATGAAAGAGCATCGGAGACGGCAGGAAGAGGCCAGGCTGAACGCGTTGCCTGTGAGCGCAAGCATAATAGTCCAACCCATGGTACCTAACATGTTATCGAGAACGGGTTTCCATATCGACACGGTGAGCCTTCTCTTTCTACAAATGTGTTCCAATTCAAACGTTCCAAGCTTTCAAATCAAGCCGTTCCAATCCTCGACTTTCGATAATTGTTCTGCATTATCCTGCCTCGCTCGTACATGTATGATATATGTCCATAAAGACGAATAAAGACATTACATGCTTTGGATGAGCATCACGGACGATCAGTTTCATTTTCATGTACATTTTATCCAAAATAACCAATGAAAAAAGTAAAGCCGATTTCTACTTTTCATGAACTATAACAGGTAAAATAATAGTTAAAGAAATAATAGTAACAAATAAGGAGATAACACATTGTTTTGCTAACTAATTAATTTTACTAGGAAAGTTTTAAAATATTTTCTCTGTAGATAAGTAGCGATATTTTGAAAATTAGTAAAATATGGAACGGTTGCCAAATGTCGTGGTAATTTAATGAGAATACAGGTTTCATGCAAATTTTTGTAATAGATATTAGGAAATAAATTTTAATGCATGAAACTCACTAGCTTTATGTATCTTAAATATTTAGGTATTGTTAGGTAATACTAAAGCGACAGATTGAAGATTTATTTCAGGTTCAAAATTTTATTTATGTAGGCTGTTATAAAACACACGAGGGACGTAACATTTGATGTTTATCCAAAATAATGAAAAAATTTACAAAAATATTGTTTAAGGCTAACTTTTATGTTACAAGCAGCCGATATCCTATTGTCATTTGTTTTGGTCCGTGGATCTTACAGTGAGATATATAAAATATGAGTGAGATAGAGGGAGGGTCATCAGTTGTTTTATTAACTAGTATTTTATTAACAAGTTTTTAGTAAAATTAGATTGTTTATAACTTGAAAAATACATCTCAGACGGAATGTCTATATATGAACTTCCTTCAGCGTTTTAATATATAGAATCGTTCCAGTAGATATCCTCTATATATTTTGTTAACCTAAACATGTTAATTTTATAGTTAAATAATGTGAATTTGTAGAGTAATTTTCTAAATTGTATACTATAAATGAATGTTTTGTCTAAGAATAAATTTAATATTGACAAAAATAATATCATTGAATGGTGTATTAATAATTTTTATTGATATATTATGGTATATTTGAATTAAAATTGATATTAATTTCCTACACAATTATGAAATGAGAATGTAGTGAAAATGGAATCAGCAATATTTTATTTAATATTTTATACATTGCATATGAATATTATATATATAGTTTTTAATTTAATAAAATTGAGTGAAAGATCAAATTTCTTAATTATAGAAATTATATTTATGACTACTTGAGAAGATCAACAGAAATGTTCTGTTATATGTGAAGGATGTAGGAGATTAGAACAGATTTATATCAAAAACATTTTATTCTATGATTTTGGGACTAACATCTGGTTTGTATCATTCTATTGAACATTTAAGAAATATTAATAACATTAGTTAGTTATGCAGACTGATATTTATTAAGCTAAAACTACTTATTAATTATAAAACATCATGTACTTATCACTTATTTTCATCTATTTAGTTTAACTATTTCATATTAAACTGTGTATATTTTTAATTCACCAAATAGCAAAATTAGAAAATCATTACTATATTTTTCACATGTAACCTTCATTTTTAATGAAATTAACGAATGTACATCGAATGATGAACTATTGCTTTTAAAGGAGAATTTCTGCGTATTCACGCGTAAATAATTTCCAGGTATAATCATGTCCATAAAAGTTTAATTCAAAATCTAGTTTTCATAGCTTCACAAAAATTCTGTAACATGTCGTTTTCGGAGAAATGGTACATTTCTGTTATATCTAACATCTGCATATCTAATATCTACATATATAGGCTTTCGAAACGAGCATCATTATCGTTGATATCGATTGGTAATGCGACCTTGCTATCGTTAAACGTGGAGTAATTCCGCATTCAATATGGCTTCAATGCAAGTAGTAATTTATAGTAGAATATTTATATTCGCCCAATTGTTATAACCGTAGTAATTAATTACTGTTAATTACTAGTGTTAATTATAAATTAAGCTCTGAAGCTATTCATTATCAATAAAGAATTAAAAGAATATTACATTGCACGGATATAAAGTTTTGCTTGTAACGTATATAATCTAATGTATGTAATGTATAATAACATATATGTATAACTAAGATTTCGCTCGGAAAAGGTATATACCTATTTATAGGAATGGGTTTATTAGATTGCTTAATAAAAATGGTAGCATTTTCCAAAATGGAACCATCTCCGATTTCGATAATCTTTTAGTATCTTGTCAAGGTCATCACCCTGAGTAGTGTTCTAAAGATTTTAATTGGTATTTGCCTTTTTTATTGAAAAAGTTATTTTCGAAAAACGTTTATTAGAAAGTATATAATTTTTCGAGCTCCATTTGTATTTGGCAAAGTGTATAGTAAATTGAATGCTCTTATCTATCTTCCTTACCGAAACCTGTGCTATTGATGTTTCTTATGACTCCAACAAAATTGACTTCTTATGACGTTTGAACAGAAAAGCTGACTTATAATCAATAGTGAAAGATCATTGTACTCGAACGTTGCATTTAATTTCGTTATTATAAAATGATGTCTGTTATGAAGTAAAAGCGTAGACAAAAGACTTTTCTCTGCATTCCCAACCAGAAAAAAATCTAGGCTAACCCAAATCTAAATTTAATGTATAAGGGACAGAACCGACCCACGCCCACGTATTTGATTATACTATACATACTGTACTATACATATACTATACATACTCCGCATTAAAACCTTCACAACATAATTCAGAGTGGTGATTTTGACAACATATTAAGAAGTATCGAAATCGTAACTCTGTTTTTTGTAAATATCTGTTGAAATGGTTAACATAGATGATATAGATGATGAAGAAATACAATAATTTCTGTATTAAAATTGCTCGTTATATCCTTTAAAATTACTTGTTTTATTTAATGTGTAGTGGGGCTAAAACTATATAAAACTATAATAATTTATAAGCGCAATGTATTAGAAACATTATTTTTATCTACTACATTTCCATAAAAAATTTAATGGATTAATTAATATGTTTAGAAGATTAATTTCCATAGTCAATTATACAGTTGAAAGTAAACACATTCACGTAACGTATTATATTATTATATCAAAAGTATGCAGAGTTATTGGTAAGAATAAGTAATTATTCAAATGTAAGAACAACCCAAGATATATTAATGGAGAGTGATTGTAATTTATACAGTTTTCTATTCTTATATTGCATACGTTTAAACATAGCTAAATTTATTGTTTCAATATGTTAACTACTGGATGCGATATATAACTTTATATGTACTTCTGTTTTATTAATCGCACAATATTTCTATTTTAATCATATTTTTAATTACCAATTAGTAAATTAAGAAACAATCCGCTGATATAAGCACGTTAAAGTCTTAACAATGAGTAAGTATCAATGAGTAATCATGAATCAAAATATCACTTTCGTAATCTACAGTTCTATTCTACTTAAAGCTAATTTTATCCATATATTCTATATTGAATATATAGATATTAAATAGGGTAATGTGGAACGTTTTTTAACAGAAATAGTTCAACTCATAAAATAAAAAAAATATATGAAAACAGTATAGCAGTGTAGTTATTATAACCCAAACTAAAAAAATATAAGAAATTAAAATATAATATAAGAATTCATATCTTAGTTTAAATGATTTCGGCTGTGAATAATCGTTATAAATAGTCATTTATTCTTTGCTTATCTGTAATAACCTATATCGATGAAATTGTTTTTAGATGCTAATAATCATTATCGATAATCAAACTTCTATTTATTTATTGACAAACAGTGTTGGTAACAGAAATTACTTTTACTGATAACCATTATCCGTGATGAATGATTTTTAGTTACTACTAATTATTATCCACGACGAAAATCTTCTGTTCCTATCAAACGTCCTCGATTTTTATTAAAATTCAAGATTTAAATTCGATACAATTCAAATTAAAACATTATTAATAGTTAGAGTGCGGATTTTTATGCAAATTTATATTTTTATGGACACAATTAAAGAAATAAGATTTAATTACAGATCCGGGCTTTCTACTATAAATTATAACGTGTACTCTACTTGACTAGGTACTTAATATATTTCTGCATATTTTTTTATATATCTTTTCATGCTACGAAAACGTATTTTATTTATATTCAAATTTCCACTTTTATGAATACGAATAAATAAATATAATCTATACAAAGATTTGTCTTTCCTACAATAACAATAATATAATAACGAGTACTATATTCTGAAAATTTTATATATTTTTTGTATACTATATGTATTCTGTGCATTTTTACCCCTTTAAATTTTTGATGAATGTATAAAAATCCGAAGTCTGATTAGTAATATATTCAGTATATAAATCTACTTGAGATTTCTATTTCTTCACAGCGACTTAATCCGTATCAAGAAGGAGTGAAAGTGCCAAACTTTCCAGCACAACCAACTCGACAGCCACCTGCACAAAGTCCTTCACCTTGTATTTGGGCGGTTGTTCAATGCTGTCCATCGAAAACAAATCGTCTAGTTACCTGTTTCGAATCCATGGGTTGTCCCGGTATTAACTGGGACCCTAACCCATGCAAAGGTTCCATTATACAAGCCGCTAAGGAGCAGGTGGAGAAATTTTACGCTCAGCTCGAGGAAGAGGATTATTATTAATGGAAACACGTGGAATGTGGAATGTGCCAAGTTCCAAAGTTTTATGGATCATACAAATATCTTTTGAGCATCGATTACAAGAAATTGTCTCTAGTTTTTTAAGAAACTGAAGGGAATTACTGTGAGTGGATCGAATAATTAATAACAACTTTATATGCAGGAATAATTATGTAAAAAGATCCAATTGATGGAAATTTCGAATACATAATAAATCTTAATAGTTGGTAAATAATAGGTATATTGATAATTATAGGTATTTTATCTTTAATTGATAATAGATACATTTCCTTTCGTTTTAGTTCTTTTATAATACCATTGGCTTAGAAAGTTCATAATAAATTCAATACGTAGAATATTTTGTATAAAATAAAGTTTGTTCTTCCTAGTCTAGATTTACGTTTATACCTGCAAATGAAAATAGTGGATAAAGAAATTTTTTGGAAATAAGTTTGAGTTGAACATTTAGATGATTATTACTGTTAGAAAATTTGCGAATTTTTAAAACTGAATCTACAGAATATTTTATTATAATTAATTGCAATTATAATTATAGTAAAACAAAATATCGTCGATTATACCGAACTGTTTTTCAAATTTTGAATGATATAAAACTTCCTCCAAATCTGTTGACATGACAATTTAATTTTACAAAGGTACTTTAAATAAAAAAGCAAATTATTTTATTTCATTTGACCAAATTGGCAATTTCATATTTCTTAAGTTTGTCAAATATGTTAACATGTTCAATGTACATTAATATATGTACTGATGTGTATTAACATATACACTAACATACACTTCTATCAAATATATGAATATATACAAAATTTATGTTTATAATTATATTAAAATATTCAGCTTTTTCGATCCACTCAATTATTCGATATGAAATAACTCGTAGCATATTGCAAGAAGAGCACCGTCTGTTCTTCGTTGTCCTCGTATTTTTAGATCGTAAAACCTACCTATAATTATATTATAGATTCGGTATTTTTCTACTCGCTTCTTTAGCTCGTCGTTAACAATGCATGATAGCCTTTTTAAATATAACAAAGCGAACAAATGCGCCAAGAGTTTCGAAACCGTGCACTGTGTTCTTATGAAATCGATGGATCAGAAATTTTGCGACGGTTGCAATCACTTCAAATGTATTTTCTGAGTATTGCAATTGTTCCAAGTTAAGTTTAATAACAAAAAATAGTGTAATATTGTATTAGGTACAAATGATTCTTTGCAAAAGCTCCAAACGCAAAATATAAAAGCACAGAGAGAAATAAGGATGTCCCAGGTTTCTAAACGAAACAAATCTATATAATATATTCTATAAGGAAAATTAAGTAAAAGGTTTTATAGAATCTATAGCTCATAAATATTTATTAAAAAGTTATAACCGAAATACAAAGTAGTAACCAATTTTTCTTTAATTATTTAAATCTGGTAATTAAACGAACATTATTCTTGCTATTAACCTAATCCAAAATCAGTATATCTTATATATATAATTCTACTTACATGGAATTTAAAAACATATTTTCTATGACAAGAATTAGTAATTAGTAAAATTAATTCAGAAACTAATGTATAGAATTCATAATGCATTGATTGAAATTGAGAGAAAATTAGAAAAATTGTCAATGTAAAAAATTTTGTTTTTGCATTTTTATTTAGAAATATCAAAGTGAAAATATCAAGTACATGGATATCACTAATCTGTTTCTCTCCTTTATTAAACAAGCAGTCAGTCGATTGTTATTTTATATTTCTTTAATAACTTTTAATGAAGCTTTCATGAACATCTATGTTTATATGACGTTTTTCTTTTCTCATTACATCGTTTTGCGAAGAAAAATTGAAACGTCTATATAGTTTCAAACGCCACTTAGAAATTTTTCTCGCATTTACAAATTAAAAACAAAATTTTCAGCGATTTTTAATTATAGGACATAGCGTTGGAGTATTTGCTTGGAATACTTACCAGGTCTAACGAAAGCTATGAAACATTTCATAACCCATTAAAAATCAAAAAATTAAATAATATATAAGAGTTAAGTAAGCACAACATTACTAGTAACCAGATGTGCATATAAAGTAAATTTTTGTGCTATAAAGAGAATTACACAAAGAATATATTAAAATAATAGATATAATATATTACAGAAACCCATTGCTCAAATCGAAAGTAGAAAAAGGATTTCTATAATTGACATAAATATTTCTCTATCATAGTGATACAAAATACATCAATTTCGCTTTTTATAAAATTGTAGAATCCATATGGAAGGAGAAATATTCGGTTCGAAAAATTTGCAGCGTTCTTATTATGAAATTCTATCAAATAATAAAATATTCCAAAAAATACTACCCTTAGTTAGATACTAAAGAGAATTAGGGACAAACATAAAAAATTCGTTAATAAAACAGATTTCGTTTTTCAGTAAGACAATATTAAACTTTATAAATCCAAGAAATTTTGAATCATAGCTGAAACGAATTATATAATATATTTTATAATTATATAATTTATATCTGTATGAATATAATATACTCTCATTATTTGTCATGGTCTTCACAAAACTTAATAATAATATTATAAATACATCAATCTTGTTGCATTTTATAAAATTACATTTTATAAGATTATTTATTCATTAAAATATTGACGAAACAGATATTAAGGGAATCCTTGGAATTTTCTTTCAGAGCTACAATGTTTTTTGATAATTTTGATAATTTGATAACATAAACTGAAGAGAATGTCAAATGAAATGTTGCTGTAATGCAACATTGGTCTTTAATGGGTTAATGAAAATACCTCGTTCAGCGAATTAACGTTTTATGCGAAATAAGCAATATTGGGACCATTAAATCGTTTCCAGATTCGCCACAGAAGGATCAAACGAAACAGGAATCGCTATGCTTTACAGAACGCGATACAATTTCCAGAGGGAGCCAATATTCAACAGAGTAACTGATCGTTTAGAATTGGACAATCGCCAATTTCAGTGCCGAGTCGGTTAGCATGTAAAAATATAGATATAAAGAAAGTATGAGAGATAGAGTGAATGTATGAATGAGAGAGAAAAGAGAGAAGGAAAGAGGGAAGAAAAATGCGACATCTGTTCGCATAGTAGACGCACGCGCAATTAAGCATGTTCGTTTCTCGTTTAACGAACGTAAAGTTATTAACTATTAAGTCCTTTGCTTTTTTCCTCTTGTATGTAGTCGTCGAGCTATATTATCGCAGCTTTCTCACATGTGATATAATAGATAGGCTCTTAATTCGCTATAGCATAGTAACATATTTATCTGTATAATATTACCGAACATGCATGAGTATTATAGCGAATCAAAACGAAAGCTCTTTCGAAACGAATGGAAATACTGAAAGGTATATGAAGAGTAAAGAGAATAATAAGGTTTGGAAAACTATTTGTTTAATAGTTTTCCAATATACATATAATGCATTTTGTAACAAATGAGATTAGAGAATTATGTAGATTCATTGTTAGATTACGAATATTTATGCAAATTCAAATCCTTATGAAAACAATTAAAAAGATTAAATCTAAGCAGATATTTGTTTTGGCAACTCAATATAATAATGATTATTATATATTATTATATATTATTAGTTACACATCCGGTGTCCAGTAATTATAAGTGAAACGTCACACTAAAGAAGTAACGTACTGTTGCTATTGCAAAGGTAAAAGAAAAACATGATACACAATGAATTATTATCTTTATATGTTTAGTCTTGTTTATTTGTTTATATTAATCGAGTAGGAGCAAAATTGTTCATATTCTCTTTTTCTTTGAAAAGTTTCTGTTGTAAATTTTATACACAACAATATTTTTCTAAAATATACAGTACCTCGATTAGAGTATGAATTTTATCTTTATTTATATTTACTTTATCTATATTTCATCAGTAGTGAACTTCAAAGTGTCAGAAGTTCTCACGCGTAAGAAGTGAACAGAAAATAAAGTATTGAAACATTAATACAATTGCTGGCTATAATATCGAATAACATATTTTAATAACAGTGTAAATTGACGTTTTTAGTTTATTCCAATACTCTGCAGTGTTCAACTACAAGAAGAAATTTAAATATTTTAAAATAATTATTTTTACTTACTTTTGTTATTTCTATTGTAGGTAAATTTTATATGCATAGTTAAATTAATCGTTCCTCATGTTCCTTCACTTATGAAGTAAAAGTACAGAAGAAGGATAATTTTATTTTCATATGAGAAAAGATTATCTATTTTGAACTATTTTATACATATTAATATCAAACAAACACAGACAAGATAAAAACATTGGAATAAAAATGTAATAATTTCCTTCAGTTCCTATGCTTTTTTTCTATTCTTTCTTACAAGGAACCATTCTCTAATTTTTCATTATTCAATGTTCCAATAATCGAGGTTCTACTGTATTAATAATCGATTATTCTCAACAATTTTCCTTGTTTTTTCCTCACTCTTCATATGTATGTATATGTACACAGTATGCACTTGTTCGCCCAAAGAAAATACAATATAATACATTTTGCGAATGTATTACGTGACAATAGCGTCAAGATACTTTAGTTGATTGCAACTTAGATGGTTAGGCGAATGTTAATATTTCTTGTTCTGATTAATATTTTAGAGCGCTAGCAACGATAAGATCGATATTTTTCTACTTGACACGTTGCAAAGAGAAATATGTAACAATACGTGCTTGAACTGGTGAGAAAATTATAAGGATTCTTAGCTCGCTGTAACATATTTAACATTTAACTTTATAATATAATTCTTTATAAATATGAATGTCTAACTCAATTTAATGTAATTTCTTATTTTTACGCCTTACACCAATTCACAGGATGATTCGTGTTACAGAATTTCGTATTTAAATATATATATAAATATTTTTTAATATATCCCTCAAATGGTATTCTGGGATAGTATTGGTTTGTCCGGAAAGTTCGTTCCGATTTTTAAGGGAAATTCAAACGCAGGATACTTAAATTTCGATACACATTTATTGAATTATATTATAGGTGCTATTTTGTTTTAACAACCCTTCTTCATCTTTCACACAACTTGAATATTCCATCCTTCCAAAACCTCTCAGGTTTTTCGGCGAAAAACTATTCGATATGATTTTTATGTCGACCAAAGAGAAAGTTTTTGCTATTAAGGGAATTTTGTAATGACCTAAATAGATGAAAATGTGAGGCTATATGTCTGATAAATACGCCGGATGGGGTAGCACATTCCAACCAAGCTCCAACAGTTTTTGTCGAGTAGTCAAAAACATATGAGGCCGCGCATTGCCCTAATGAAACACGTCTTCTGATTCGCTAGTTCTGGACGTTTCTGTTCAATTACTGTCTTAAATTCGACTAATTACAAACAATACTTTTCCGAATTTATCGTCTGGTTGTTTGGTAGAAGTTCATCATACAGAGATCCTTTTCAGTCTCATCAAACACAAAGCATGACTTTCTTCGAACGAAGACCAGCTTTTGGGATGGTTAAAGGTGATTCATTCCGCTTTCCTCAAGATTTTTCCCGCTCAATATTATTGTAAATAATCTATTTTTCATCCCCCGGCACTACTTGCTTCAAAAATGGTGTCTTCTCGTTGGGTTTATAGAGCGAGTCGCAAATGGAAACGTGATCCATCAGATTTTATTCTGATAAATCATGGAAAACGCATACATCAAAGCGGTTTATATAGCCAAGCTTCACAAAATGTTCGTGGATGGTGGATTTTCATATTTCATTTCTGCTAATTCACGTGTCATATGGCTGGGTTATTCTCGATCAGTACTTTGATCCGATTGTTCGGGATTTGGAGTGGTCGTCAGTTTATGACTCGGACAGCACATCTACCTTTTTTGAAAAAATCCGAATTTCCTATCTCTCAAATTGTAAACTTTACAATGCGGACCTCATCAAGAGGCTAATTGACATTCTAAGTGCTTGATGGGTCCGCTATAAAGTGAGCATCTAGTATTAATCAGCAACATCAGAGGAGATGTGCCCACGAGGGTACACAGTTACAAGATTGGAAGGAATAGATTCCCACTTCACAGAAACCATGGTGAGAAGGACATCCCCTGGATTAAGTGTTGGCATATAAGGACCAGACGCTTCAAGAGACCAGTCTTCTTCAACCAGCCTTTAAATTGTCTTACTCTTATCAGACAGTCTTACTCTTCGTGTTATACTAAACAGTGCAAATAAATCAATTAACAGTACCCTATATCTTTAATGTACCTCCACCTTGAACGTTAATAGCGTTCACGGTTTGCGATATCAACCGATCAGTTGCAATCTGACTGATCGTCACTTAGTTGAGAATTCGCAACACCTATCCTCATCAGTGGTGGAGGGGTTACCCGGGCGTTCTTGATCTTCAAGATTAAAATCACCAGTTTTAAACGTAGAAAACTCGCTCAGTTCTATCAGCTATATCGCCGTCACCATAAACAGCGCATATCTTGTTTGCTGCTTGTATGGTATTTCTGCCTTTTTGGTAAAAGGAAAGCACCAAGTGCCTATAGTGCACTTTGTTTCCTTTCATATTTAAAAGCACATAAAACTAACAAGAATTAATGTATCTTAACATTTTTCTAAAGGTGTTTGGAATATTACCTTTTAGAATATGTACATCTTTACATTTACATTATATACATTTTACATACATATTACATTTCAGAATTTATGACTTGTTTTAACGCCATCTACAGAAAATCGGCACGAACTTTTCCGACAACAGGTGACTTACAAAACTTTAAATATTGTTCGTTGTCTAAAGTTAATTAAATTTACTCGTGATGCTTTGTGTTACTTAATTTTTTATCAGAACTTTTTTTATATTCTATATCTCATGTATCAAAACAATACTACACAGAGTAGTAATTAATGCAATTAATAATTTTCTATAAAGATATATTAAATTATTTATGTAAAAATTATTGATTTTAAAGATATCTTATTTTCAGTATTACAACGTGCTTAAGTATAAAGTACTCAATTGTAGGCATATATTATCCTTCACAGTGTACTATAAAATTATTGGTTATTATTAAGATACATTATTAAGATACAACATTAATCTTTTTATTTACAGTGCTCTAAAGAGAGATAGAGGAAGTTCCGTAACTTCAATAATGGGGTAATAAATTTTGTGTTGTTCCAACATGAGAATGCTTCTGCTTATTAATTACCATCGTGTGGAGTTTGAATTTGAACTACATATGTACATAAAACGGAAAGTTGTCAGTCATTGAACTAAAGTAGCCTTATTGAATTTTCACTGTGATCACTGGATCCGATAAGTATTACTAGATTATATTTCAGTAATATTTATAAAAGGAATTTATTCTGATTTGAATAATTTATAGTAGATAAATTTTTAGACATTTGAATACATTTAAAAAAAAGGTATTAAAAGGCATTAAAAACAATTGGTAGAACGGATCAAATAATTCTCTGTATGCAAGTTAATGAATATAATTATGAGTATACACCTTTTACTGCCGTAAAAATTGTCGGAGTTTGCTGTTAGACGAGTTTTATGACTACATTACGAATGTTTATGTAAATTCATATTTTTTTATAAACACTACTAAAAAAAATAATACCTAAACAGTGATTTATTACACCTACTGAATTTTAGAATAAATACTCTTTTACATATTTAGTTTTGCATTTTATATGCATTTTATGCAACTTTTGGAACCTTAAAATTTCCTATAAACGCATACAAATTCACAATCTAATTTATGATACAATAAAAAACAATATATTTTTTAGCGTTTCTAATAAAGTTAACATAGAATATCATACAGAATCACTGTGTAGTAGTCATATAACCTGTATTACTCTGTAACATACTGAAGAAAACGGTATAATATATACTGGAATTTTAGCCTATTAACTGCAGATGACAGATTATCTCGCTATTTGGATTGTCAATCTGTAAGAAAATACTAAAAGCGAATTCAAAACAGTCGCATCTATAGCACGTTCTGCAGATTCGGAAATGACGAACTCGCATGGTTTTACTCCAAAAAACTCGGCGTCGCGCAATCGCAAGACGTTGGCGTCTGCTCACACACCATACGGGAGAGGATATAATTTATAGCATCCTCAAGTTTTTACGCATTCTTTTTCCACAAGCGAGGCTGATGAAATCCAGGCTGTATTAATTTTTAATTTCGCAATTATAAAAGTTCTTGACTAAAAGACAATCCGATTAAGTTAATAGAAATCAGAGTTGTACTATGACTCATACAATTACGCTCCAATTACAGCGAAGTATGGGACATTTTGTCTCATAAAGCATGAGAGTAACAGAAGAGAGATATGAAAAAGTAAAGAAAGTATAACAATGTGTACATGACTCATAGATACACGTAAATAAATAATCAGAAGGAGCCATTTACGTTCAATCAATCAACATAAATGTAAGTTTGTTAACTTACATAGTCCTTTAAACAATAACAAAATTGTGAGAGGATCATTATGTGTACAGTAACCGGAGTCAACAAATGGCCCCAATAATTAGATTACCATTTCGTGAGATTGATATTAAAGTCTCTGCAAGACTAATGGCTTTTTCATGTGAATAGCATAATACTTTATTATGTTAATAAATGTAATAAAATGTAATATTCATGTAAAATTTTATCGTATTTAAATATCGAGTCTGTCAAACCACGTAATTTAACTTCGTAGTTATATAAAATGAAGCACTAAACTATCAGCTCCATTTCCCTACAAGAACTTTATCGATCATGCAAGAAAGCAATAAAAGAAAAATAAAAGGAATAAAATCTGAAATGTAAGAAGAAAAACTAATATGACTTCTAACAACCACCACATGTCAATTAATATTCGTAATGTCCCAGTTAAGGACTGGTCACACCAAAATCATTCACGACCGTATCCTCGATGAAACAGACTCACCTTTACCGCACCTTCTGTGAAAATCAACTATTTCTGCGGTAATCAACTACATATTATACGAATGAAATGCAAATTCCTCAAAGATCTTGGTCTATAGTTTAAAATTTGATTTCAATCTAAAACAGTATCAATTTTGTCGCTAATAATGAAGAAGTCGATACGATTGAAAGGAATTAAAAAAAAAAGAGTTTAATAAAGCATTGAAAGAAATTATCTAAACTGACTAACTGTTTTGAATACATTAGAAACTTGCGATTTTGTATTCAGGGAATGCTACATCAGTAGTAGGTTTATAGGAAACATCTTTATCTGTCTCCACTTATTTGATAATGGTAATGCTAGCAGTATACCGAATTTGAATGTTCATATCTTGATAGCGAATGATACAAAAGACAGACTTTTCAAGACACTGTACTATCTTGGAAACGTTTCAATGTCAGATACAGGAGTATATAACAGAAGATGCAGGTTTTCATTTAAAAATGTTAATATTACCTTCACAAGATGTTTCGAAGTCTTCCATCGATATCATACATTCTTTCTTTAAAACAGTTTTTCGCTATCATTCATATTTTTTGAGATATTTGAGCGTTGCAAGGTAAACTAAACTCACTATAGATGCAGTACGCACTTCGTGTAGAATATATTCTTCCGTTTTCCTATGGAGAGGAAAAATAGCTCTTTAAAAATCAACTATTTTTCGGCTTAATAGAAAGCACGAAAATGGTCCCAGATAGGTGCTCAGTCATCTCTTTTCGAGTAAGTAGAATAATCTCGCACCTCACCGGACATAAAATGGGCATTGCCTGTTGAAAAGCAACGTGACCAGCAACTCAAACAGAAGAATTTGTTTCCTTTGACCCATCCAATATGTTCTAAAATCATCGTGAATGAGACCGTTGTACTGGATAACTGATTTCTGTTCAATTTATCATTTCACTTCCTACTTTAGTAGATTTGTTACATCCTTCTAAATAAAATTCAAATGTATTCAGGATTTTAATTATGTATTTGTTAACAGAATCAATTGACCTTCTCGCTTTAATCTTAATACAATATTAAATAATAAATAATAAATAATATAATTATTATAGTACAATGTAATATTATACAAGAGCTATCATGACATTAAGACAGTAAAACATTTAGAGATTTTATTAGTAGAATAGAAATTTCAAAATTATATAAAAATTGAAAATTGATCAGGAATTATAATTGTATGAAAATAGATCATTTAAATCCATAAATTTTCCTTCTAACATAATATAAAAAATTTGATACCTATCATAAATAGATATATATTACGATATATAACAAAGAAAATTTTTAGCAGTATTACTATCAACTTAGGTGTAAATATTCATATAAGTTTTGTATTCTTTGAGTTTTAATGTATTGAACATTTCGAATTGTTTTCTTTCATTAAATGAAATTTATTTATCTAGAAATATTTAAAAATATTAGTTCAATTTTGTAGTAGTATTAGTTCGTTATGTATGAAATTTTAGTAAATTCTATTTTTAATTTTTAAAGTTTATTTTACTTAAACTGGCTGGATTTTCTAATGCTGGTATACTCGTTTCACAACAAGTGGTAGTTATTTCTTTACTTATAAAGTATTCCAGTCCATACACAAATACGTAATTTCCAATTATTACTTGAATAAAAAATAATCAAAAAATCATTTAATATATACTAATGGGTAAACATATTATTATACATATTATATATTATATGTCATATATGTATTAAAACCTGCCACTTTAAAGCAAGTACCTACTATTATATATTATATAGCGTGAATCACTTAAGAGTTTAAGCTGAAATATTTTAGATACTATTGATTATATCGGAAAATGTTTCAGATAAAAGTTGTATGGAAAGACGTAAAGTACTACTCTTATATTTGTTTTCCTTATCTTTCATATGATAAATTTTATAAACTGAAAGTTAAAATATCTACTAAATCAATAGCTTTCCGACATAGATAGATTAATGATTTTTTATAGAGAATCTCGAGCTATGTACATCGATTAATATTCTAAATGACTACTACGACAAAGTTGACCTCCACATGATCTTTACGTGACCATATACAGTGACGAGCAAAAGTGTAAACACACTCCGCTGATTTTATGTAAAAGGCGATAATACGACTAATTTTTCAAGTGATCGATAAAGATTAGGTAACAATAACTTGCATCTGCTTAACGAAATGTAATAGTTCATTTTCATTAGAATCCTAGAAATATTTCAGTTTATGAATATCTATTAAAAAACGTCCTTAGGTTTGTTATGTTCTATTAACCTACAGAAAAGGCAGTATTTCCCTGAAGTAAAAATCGGATACTTCTATAACTGAAAAACTGGCTTTTCCATAAATAATGACACCCCTACCGAGCTTTCCTCCGTAATGGCGTGAGAGCGGAGAGTCAGTCTTCTCTTGAATCGAGTCAACTCCAGATCTTCCAATATTACTTCGAACTTAATCCTCACTACGATCTAAGTGACATTACATTAATCTACTCTCTATTAATACAACTCATCTATCAAGTGTACTATTATTCATCATTTATATCAATTATATTTTCCGACACGACGGAACCTCAAGTGTAATAAGTTGTTAAAAATACAAATATTATATAACTATAGACTACAGTTTTATTCCACAACAAATACCCCTATTATCCCACAAGAAATAAGGGGGTTGACGCGCTTCAACGCGAACGCGTCTCTCCGCGACTGGAAGAAAATACAACTAATAACATCAATACATATCCTATTTGAAATCAACTAACTTTTATTTGCAACATTTTAATATGCGGATATCACCAAATTTTAATTTTATCCCACTATAATTTCGTTTATAAAAAAAAAAAACATACATGATCAGATATTACATTAAGGCATCGTG
Source organism: Bombus turneri (assembly GCA_014825825.1). NCBI lineage: Eukaryota > Metazoa > Arthropoda > Insecta > Hymenoptera > Apidae > Bombus > Bombus turneri. The sequence goes on along the minus strand of CM026106.1, from coordinate 2,040,891 downwards.
TCCAGTTAAAAATAGTATAAATTTTATTTTCATAACTTGCAACATTTGGTAAAGAATATGTTTTAAATGAAACAATGTCTGATTTTAACATTACTTTAATATTCGGATTCAGAGATGCAGCAACATTCATGATACTTTGTACTGGAGAATTCGTTATGTTTGTTTACAAACATGCTAGTCTGTATGTAAATACTATATCAAGCCTCGTAGCATCAGCTGCATTTTAATATGCAAATATGAAAATTCACATTTCATAATGGCATGCAAAATTAATACCAGTTTTAATATACGCCAACTCATAATTTTTCATAATGCTAATAGATAAGTCGTATAGACAAGAAGAAGGTGCAGCCTCAAACTATACGCAGAACACTGTTAGAAAATAGATGCGTGTATATCTCTATTGTACGAGCGAGAAATGAAAGAGAAGAAGACAAAAGGAAAACGCCATGAGACAAGCGTATCGCGTATGTGTATGAAGCCCACTGTAAAATACGATGATGGAAACATGCTTGTGTAGGGCTGTATTTTCACATTTGGAACGGGTGAATTAGTTTTTATTGATAGCATTATGGACAAAAATAAATATTTAAACATTTTAAAAAATAATTTACGCAAAATTGCAATGAAAAAGGACATTGTTAATACTTTTAAGTACTGCTAAGACAACAATCCTAAACATAAAGTCCATATTGTACAGGAATATTTATTGTATAACAGTCCAAAATTATTAGACCCTCCACCTCAGTCACCGGATCTGAAACTGATTGAAAACCTATGGGAACTAGAACGACGAATTAGAAAAAAATACAATAACGTCAAAAGAAATTTTGAAACAGCGTTCAAAGGAAGAATAGAATAATATTAACACCGAATACTTGAAGAAAATCATTTGTAATACGCCCCATATTTGAAGGAAGTTATTATTCAAGATCGCTATAAGATATTAAATCATTTGTCAAATATAAAAATTAAAAAGAATGTTACTGACTATTAATTTTTTTGAGAATTCTTTAATTAGTCCTCGCTTCAACTCATGGCAAGCCCTAGCATGGCATTCGAAACTCGCAAATATCCTTGCTGATCCTCTCAACAGATTTCACGCATAAATTGCCTTCTGTGCTTCTGATCACACGCACATGTCTGCAATTTCTTGGAACGACTCGAACCATCCATCGACATTTTCACTTTTGTCACCACTGAATGTTTCTAGTGCATCCTCGATGTCCTTAAAACTCAATGTTGAACCAACCTGTGCTTTAAGACAGTATTTGTCACCATCTTAGCGCACATCTCATGTGCTTCTCCTACGTTCTCTTATGTCTTCTTCATCGTCTTCAACCTCATTTTCGTCCTCACTCTCTTCTTCCGACGACGTATTGTTTTCATCCATGGCCGCCTGCAGCCCTGCAGTCAAACTAGCGAGATGCGCTCTCAGCTCTTTCGCCTTCAGCTTCTCGAGATTTTCGTCTTCGACTCGATCGCGCTTAACTCTCTGCATTTTTTTACGACTCAGTTTTCTTTCGACTGCCGAAGCGTGCACGCGTGTGTCAAGTGCCCAGTGAAGTTCACAATAAGTGATGACCCTCCGTCGAAAGTGAGTGAAAATCAGAAACAAACCAAGTGTTTTATAAACTTACTCGTGGAAAATCCAACTTTCCAAATCTCTAACTCAAATCATAGCATCTCGACTAGTTATTTCTATTTGAATTAACTAGCTCAAAGATGGCCCAAATAACCAGATCAGGCCCTCACGAATAAAACCACAACCGCACCGTTTTACCTCCTCTGTGACAAAATTATAATTATATGTCGGAGATGAAAGGAAACCGGGCTCTCCCCTTGAAATTCTTTAGAAAATTTCCCAACACTGTCTTTGTAAACTAAGTCGATCTTTGTGATCTTTTAGTGTTTATAGATCTTTACAAATTAAAGCGATTTCCACAAATCTTTAGTCGTTATAGTTGCCCGAGATTTGTGATAATGGGCTTGGGTTCGAGGCGACAACCAGTCGCCGAACGTAGCCGCGGTCACGGGATGGATGTTTTGTCTAATGGAAGTATAGAATTACATAGCACTCCTTAAGAAAAGATAGTAATACCAATACTCTACAGTGAGCATTCCAACGGCCTCTGCCCCGTGGCTTGTCACACGCAGACCCTATTCTTCGGGCAAGACGATTGCCAGATGTCGATGCATCTTCACAGGACATTTAGTTAACTAAGATCCTCCGAACGAACAAACAGTCTTTATCCTAACAGTCCCCAAATCTATCACCCGCTACGGGAAGATATGGGAAATCTGCTTTTCCTTACGAACGACGCTTCCCGTTACCGACTTTCTCTCAAGGGCAGCTAGCATCCTTTTCTAACCACCAACATAGAAATTAACCAATTAACAGCAACGTCCATTTCCCTCACTTTCTAGACGAGGGTTTTCCTCGATGAATCCGATGATCTCGTGTCCTGAGACACACCCCGTCATAGTTTACCTCTCAAGCATCACGATGACGGGTAGACACATTCTTGTGTGATCTCGTCCGCGAGTGGGACGGCGTCTTTGCGATCGGTGGATATTTCATGTTTTAGTACGGAGTTTGACTTAGACTTTTGAAGAGGGTGTAATTGTCCCGTTGGCCGCGGATTCGTTATCGAACCTAAGATCGTTGTCATTAGCATCTCGAGTATCTAGTCGCCGCGGCTGCTTGTCAGATTCTGTAATGATCATATCGGTACAAGTAGATACTTTCTCTATTGCGTATCCTCGATGGCTAATTCCCGAGGACATTCGTTACACGCCCCTAACCCTAATCTTAATGCTTCTCCGACATATATATATATCGTGGAAATCTCGAGTCTATGGTAAGGGTGGATTAACAGATTATTGTGTGTATATGTGAAAGTAACTGTTACGTCGGCCGACTCTCTACCCTTTTTTTTTTTTTTTTTTTTTGACATGGGGAAATCCTCATGGACGCCCGGTCGCCCTCTGGTAGGCGACGGGCAGTGTCGGACTCTTACCGACTAAAAACCCCACGGTGGTCGTCCCAACGGTTCTCAGAAGCGTCCCAGTTCCAGTCATTAATTTGCTCCCAGGACGTTCCTTCGTCGTTCTCTCCCTGTGTTGTTGTGGGAGGCAGCCTGGTTAGTTTGGCAGCTAGAGGGGGTGACCACCCTCCCCCTAGCGTCTCGTTTCCTGTGCCGTCGTGCAGTTCCGGGGAGGGAGCCAGACCCTA
>CM026106.1:2013623-2030376 GCA_014825825.1 Bombus turneri | reverse complement strand
TCCGCCGCCGCAGTTTCCTCTCGCGGGGTGAAGAGCGTCCCGATGACCCTTGCGAGCAGCGCCGGCTCCATCTCCGTCGTAGCCGAGGGGCCCTTCGCGCGAAGTTTCCTCGTCACGACCTTGTACGGCCTACCCCAAGTGTCGGACTCGACAGCCTCGACCAGATCCGTCCAGGCACGGTCCTTGGCGGCTTTGATCTCTCTCTGCAGCGAACGTCTCAGTTCGCGATACGCTCCGTAGTGCCGAGAGAGTTCTTCCTCGTCCCGTCGCCCTCTGTGCCGAAGCCTCGGTATCGTTTTCGCGCCTGGACGCATCTCCCTCTCAGTTCCGCGATCTCGGCGTTCCACCAGTTGACGACCCTGTTTCGCGCCGTGCCCGGCGTGGCTCGCGGCATGGACGCGTCGTAGATTGCGGCCATGGCACGGCAGAGGTTCTCAGCTTCTTCTTCCACGCCGGTTTCCGTCGTCGTCGAGGCCTCCCAGCTCCAGGCGGTCGCTATCGCAGCCGCCCGAGGTAGATCCACGTTCACCTCTTTTAGCTTCCACCTCGGTGATTGGCGCGTACCTCCCGCTCTCGGACGGCCGCGGCCATCACCCGCGGTCACGGTTCTCGATCTAGCTGTCGTTGCAGCCTCCATGAATATGTAGAGGTGGTCCGAGAGTGCCTCGATACCCTCGGCCACCCTCCAGCCTGAAATACGTCTGAACGCGTCGGGGGTGCCCCATGTGATGTCCATGACGGAGCACCCCCTCCGCGCCACGCAGGTGCTGGCCGTGCCGCTGTTTACCAGAAGGAGTCCGAGACCCGCGGCCCAATCCGAGAGCGCGCGACCGTGCGCATTGGTCCTGGGGTTACCCCATTCCGTCGAGTGAGCGTTAAAGTCCCCCAGGACGAGCACGTGCCGGGGGAGGTGCCGCCTGACGCAGTCGCCGACCCCGTCAAGGGACTCCTCGAACGTTATCCCTCCGCAGTTGGGCGACATGTGAACGCCTACCACCGCCATTTCTGCCCCCTCGACCGCGACGTATCCGTTGCCGCACTCCAGCGGGATCCCGTGAGCGGATGCCCCCGGCGCCGACGTCCAGGTCACGGTGACCATGTCGTCCGTGTCTCCGGTCCAGTCCGATGAGTCTAGCATCCTGTACGGCTCCGCCACTACCGCGAGGGCGACCGCGTTCTCCTGGATAGCTTGGAAGAGCAGATCTTGCGCCCTTCTCTAATGTCCCAGGTTGGTTTGGAGGATGCGCATGTTTTTAGTCCCCTAAGGTCATCGCTTCCATGGCGTCCTCCGCGCCAGCCTCCTTGCTCGCGGGCCCTGGGTCGGGGGTTCCCTGCAGCGGCGGGCCTTCCTTTTCACCTCCCGTAGCCGTGGGTTCGCGGGTGGTTCCTCTCTTTTCCTTCTTCAGGGGAGCGCAGGCAAGTCCTCCCATCCTATGCGCCGACGGTGCCCCGTGCGCCTCTCAGAGCGAGCATTTCGGGTTTGCGGCGGCACATCCGCTGGCTCGGTGTCGCGAGCCGCCACACCTGTAGCACAGGTGCCCCCTGCCCTCCGTGGAGGTGCACGTTCTCCTCACATGCCCGATCTCCAAGCATTTGTAGCATTGGAGGAGTCTCCACGCGATGGCCTCGATCCTCGCTGTCGAACATCCTATCGGGACCTTGCCAGTCTGGGCCAGTTTCCTCACCGCTCCAGCCGTGCCTCGCATCCACGCGGATCCAAGGCCGTTTCGGCCGGAACGGACCTCGCCCAGTTGGACGTCCTCCGCCTTGCAGCCACCTTCCATCTCCAGGATTTCTCTGGATCTCTTCCTTGGTGACCGAAACAGCTATGCCGATCACCATTGCTTCCGCGGTCCGGAAGGGAGCAGCCACATGGACCTTGTTCAGATCCAAGGTCCGCGTCAGTTGTGCGGCCATCGCGGCGGTTTTTTCCCTATTCCTGTCGTCGGACATCTCCAGCAAGAAGCCCCCGGCCATGGCCTTGCGCATGTTCAGCACCTTGACGCTGATCCCGGCCAGAGCGATGCTGCCTCTAGCCGCGGCCAACACCTCCGCGTAGGGTTGGTTAGATCCTTCCTTCACCGTAATGGTGACCTCCGATGTTCGCGGTGGGCGTGGTAGAGGCGGCTTGCCCCCTTTTTCCCATCCGTCCCCGTTCCTTGTTCCGGGGCCTTAGACGGGTTCTTCTTCGACCCTGGCTCCGGAGTCGTCTTCGCTGGTTGTTTCCCGGCCTACGCCTTTTTGCTCTTCTCCTTTTTTCTCTCCACGGTCTGCCATTCCGTGACAGCCGTTTGTCAACCCATCGTCTCCGGAGGGCTTCGCGCCCCTGCGTCCATCCTGCACGCGGTCCTTTCGGGGACGGCCTCCTTTCCCTTCTTTCTTTCGCCACTTTCCGAGCGTCCCTCTATTAGCCGAGCCAGCGCGACGCCCAACTCGTCCATCTTGCGCTCGATCTCGGTGAAGCGCGACTGGCCCCACGCGGGAACCTTTTTTTTTTTTACGTGGGGAAATTCTCATGGACACCCGGCCGCCCTCTGGGAGACGGCGGGTAGTGTCGGACTCTTACCGACTCAAACCCCACGGTGGTCGTCCCGACGTTTGTTAGGAGTGCCCCGGTTCCTCACTGTAGAGAGATGCTACCGCGAGACTCCCTGTCATCGTCGTCTCCCTTCGTTGTTGTTGTTGTTGCGGGTGGCGTCCTGGTCGAGCTGGGCAGCTAGGGGGGACCACCCGCCCCCTAGCCCCACGTTCCTGGGCCATCGTGCAAGTCCTTGGGGGGACCCAGACCCTCCTCGGCGTAATGGCTCCTTCGACGCAAGCTGGTCGTCTAGATCGGCGACGACGGCGGTGATGGTGCCGCGGCCCCGCAGGGTCGTGGCAGTCCTCTTCTTCGGCGAACTGCCCTGACGGGGTCGCCCCTCTTCTCTCTGCTCGTCTCCGTCCGCTCCTTCGCAAGCATGGCCTGCAACCTAACCCCAACCTAACTCCCCCCGAGCGACCGTGGTCGTTAGATGATGACGCAGTGGGGCCCACGTTACAACCAACAACTGCGCCGGTACTGGGGGATTCCTGCCGTGTACGATAAATGTTTTATCTTCCTTGTATTGTTATCCATCATTATTTGTATTAATTTTCGCAGTCCTCGACAACGGTGTTCCATCCTGGAATCACTCACTCTTTCATACCCTGCCCCGGTTAATGCCGCAGCAGGGTGACGGGGAGCCCCACGGGAAGGTGAGGCGAGTGATCTTGGCAGGTATGGGCCCACCAACTTCTCCGAAATTCCCCGCACTGGATCAGTGAACTGACGGGTCCCAAGGAACCGACACGCCGCCACCCGACTATAGGGAAATATCAGATCCATCGGGGTTTCCCAGGGCGTGGTACTATTCCCTGAGAACCCATACCCACCTCGTGCTCCCCAACCTAACCCCAACCTAACCCCAACCTTTTTTTACGTGGGGAAATCCTCATGAACACCCGGCCGCCCTCTGGGAGACGGCGGGTAGTGTCGGACTCTTACCGACTCAAACCCCACGATGGTCGTCTTGACGGTTCTCGGGAGCGTCCCAGTACCTGTCGTTAATTCGCTCCCAGGACGCTCCCTCGTCGCTCTCCCCGAGCTGGGTGTGGGGAGGCATCCTGGTTGATCTTGTCAGCGAGGGGGGGGGGTGACCACCGGCCCCCCTAGCGCTGCGTTCCGTGGACCGTCGTGCAATTCCGAGGATCGACCCAGACGCTCCTTGGCTTGACGGCTTTTGCCTCGTTGTCGTCGTGCGCGTTTATGACGGCGGCGATGGTGGTGGTGCCGCAGTCGCGCGGCGACGTGACGAAGTTCCTCCTGTTCTTCCCCTGCGAGCAACCCTGACGGGGTCGCTTCGCTTCTCCCTGCTTCTCGCCGCCCGCTCCTTTGCTAGCATGACCATCTCGCAAAAGGTGCGGACGGCGGCCAACTCCTCTTGTCCCCTCGTCATGGCCCTCACGATCGCCTCTAGGGGATAGCCAGTCGCCTATGATCAGGATTAGTATTCGACGTGGTTCCTCCCACGCTGGGCATAGTTCCAGCGTGTGTTGCGCCGTATCCTCCTCCTCCTCGTAGTGGTGACAGACGGACGTCACCTCCCTCTGGGTTCTTCGCAGATACTCACCGAATACGCAATTGGCCGCTGAGCACCTGCGTCATCCTAAATATGAGTGGGACCCCGCCACGGTCCCTCCATGCCTCTCAATTGGGAAGGACGGCGCGGACGGTCCGATGTGGCCGCACGATGTCCTCTTCCAGTAGCTGGGCGCGCCATCTCTCCCACACCCTGCGCCTGGTCTCCCTCCATACGTCCTGGAACGGTCGGTTTTGGTCCGAACCCAGGGCCCTCCGGTGGTTGTACACCTGCTGGAGTGCGAGGGCCTGCAGCTCGAACGGGGGAGACGTGGCTGGACGCGTGGGATACCGTCCTGTATCCCCGCGCTATCCTTAGCGTAGTCGTCCTGTGGAGCCTCCGTAGCAGGGTCAGGCTGTGACGGTTGGCCATTAGATCTTCGGCCCATATGCGGGCCCCGTAGAGCACCCTCGACCGAACGACTCCTTCGTAGAGGCGGCGCACTCCGACTCCCGCTCCTCCTAGATTCGGCAGCAGGCCGCACAAGGCGTTGGCTGCTGTCGTCACTTTCGGGATCAGGTCCTCGAAGTGGGGCCCGAACGTCCATTCGCTGTCGATGGTGAGGCCCAGGTATTTCATTCGGGCCCCCACCGGGACTTCCTCTCCGTCGCACCTCACGCACAGTCCGGATGGTGGGGCTCCTCTGCGATGACGATCGAAGAACCCCAGAGCCTCCGATTTGGTCGGCGACACTTTCAGGCCCAGTCCTCGGATGGTCCTCACCGCGCAACCCACGGCGGTCTCCGCGTTCCCCTGTGCCTCGTACCATCCTCGACCGCCGGCCATGATCAAGATATCGTCGGAGTAACACACCACGGCCGTGTCCGGCGTCATGGGGCATCAAAGAACCGAGTCGTACGCGGTGATCAATAGAATGGGTCCCAGGACCGACCCCTGCGGAACCCCGCACCCGACCGCTCTTCTCTCCTCCCCGTCTCTGCTGGCGTACGTGATCCACCGGTCGCTGAGGTACGACCGGATCAGGCGCACCAGGTTCATCGGCACCTCCAATCGCTCCAGCGCCTCCATTATCTTGTCCCATTGGATGGAGTTGAAGGCGTTGGTCACATCCAGTGAGACCGCGATCGCCACTCCCTTCCGCGAGACCATGTCGTCCGTCGTGGATCGCACCAGCCTGACCGCGTCCACCGTTGATCTCCCTCGGCAGAACCCAAACTGGCTCTCGTGCCATCCGGGTGTTTGCTCCGTGATATGGGCCTCCAGACGGGCGGCGATTATCCGCTCGAATAACTTGCCCACGTCGTCCAGGAGGCATTTCGGCCTGTACGCTGACGGAGAGTCCGCTGGGCGACCATCCTTCCGCAGCAGAACCAACCTCGCCGTCCGCCACGCCCGGGGGTAGACTCCCTCCCTTAAGCATCTGGTGAACACACCTCGCAGGCGGAGAGCCAAGGTGTCCATAGACTCCACCCAGACCCGGCCTAGGATTCCGTCCGGACCAGGTGCTACATCGCCGCGGAATGTCATCCCCTTTGTTGCTGCGAAGAGCTCTTCTTGGGTGACTCGCAGCTCCTCGCTCCGTGATCTCGCTGGAGCAGGAGGATGGTATCCGCATTGCGTCGTCGTCATTGTTGTTGTCGTCTCGCCGCCGTGGGAACAAAGTCCCGATGACATTGGCGAGCAACACCGCTTCAGTGTTTGCGATCAAGGGGGGGGGCGGTCGCAGCTTCCTCGTGACCAATCGGTAAGGCCGCCCCCACGGGTCGGATTCGACCAACTCGATCAGTTCCATCCAGAACCGGGCTATCGCGATCTTGATCTCCCGCTGAAGAGCGCGCCTCTCCTCCCTATAGTCCTCGTAGTAGCGGGAGATCTCTTCTACGTCGCGTATTCGCCTGCGACGAGCCCCTTGAAGTCTTTTTGCGGGCCCGAACGCATCCTCTTCGCATCCGCGATCTCGTCTGTCCACCAGTAGACGCAGCGGTTGCGCGCACCGCCGTCGGGCACGGAACGTGGCATCGGGGCGTCGCAAGCTGCGCTCGTGTTCCTTTGCAGGCTCTCCGTTTCCCCGTCGATGTCGATCTTCTGCGTCGCCCACGCGTCCCAGCTCCACGCAGAAAGGGCGACCACCGCCTGTAGCAGATCCCTATCCCTCTTCTTTAGGCGCCACCTTGGTCACGGCGGCGGCGGGCGGGAACGGCCCGCTCCCCGGATGCCGCTGCAGTTCCGTCCAGCGGGCGCAGTTCCAGGAGTCAGCTCCATCAATACGTAGAGATGATCGGACAGAGTCTCGACCCCCTCGGCCACTCTCCAATTGCGTATCCGTCGGTACAGGCCGGCGGTAGCCCACGTGACTTCGGCCACGGAGGATCCCCTCCACGCCACGCACGTGTTCGTCGAGCCCCTGTTGGTTAGAAGGAGCCTGAGACCCGCGGCCTAGTCGGACAGCATCCTTTCCCGCGTATTCGTTCGGGTGTCTCCCCACTGCGATGAACGGGCGCTGAAATCTCCCACTACAAGTACCTGGCGGGGACAGCATCTTCTTCTCACGCAGTAACCAATCCCGTCCAGGAACTCTCCGAACGCGGTCAAGCCGCTGTTGGGGGTGACGTAGACGACCACCACCGCTATCCCGGCCCACTCGACAGCGACGTAGCCGTTACCACGATCGAGCAGGACGCCGGGGGCACCCGACGCCGTTGTCGTCGTCCATCCGATGGCCGTTAACTCATCCAGGTCCTCGGCCCAGTTGGGGGAGTCGGGAACGCAATGCGGCTCTGCCACCACCGCGAGGGCGACTTCGCTCTCCCGGATGGTCTGGAAGAGCAGGCCTTGCACGCGCCTCGATCTCCCTAAGTTAAACTGGAGGAAGCGCTCGTGTTTATTGCACCAACTCCATGGCCTCCTCCCGGCTATCTACCGCTGCTGGTGCTGGTGCTACTGTTGCTTCTTTGGTGGCGACGACGTTGCCTCCCTGTATTCCTCCCGCGGAGGCTGGCTCGCGGGCAGGTAGCCTGTTACTTTTCCTATTCGACCTCAGCGGCGCGCACGCCGCACCGCCCATCCTGTGGTTTGCGGGTGCCCCGAGCGATTCGCACAAGGGGCACATAGTTTGCGGAGGCGGGACAGCCTCTTGCACGGTGTTCGCGTCCGCTGCACCTGTAGCACAGGTGCCGAGTTTTCAAGATGACGGCATGTAGACGAGACGCGTGTGTCGCTCAGTAAACAGTGACTGAATCTTGTGGAAAAAGTGAGATTTCGGACAAGAAAAGTTGTTCCAAGTGTAATAGAAGTGCAAGTGAATAGCTGGAAGTTAAAAGTTCAGTGAAATTCATCGGGATCTGGAAGTGAAAAGTGTAATAAATCAGCGTCTTAGGCCAACCACGGGCAGACGCCATATTGCGAAGCGCTACAGCAGCGTCTCCGCACGGGCTACCCTAGAAACCACGGATGACAGAGGCGCCACCTAGCGGACCACCAAGGCACCTAGTAGCCACATTGGGCACTCGCCTGAGGCGCCATCGAACGGACTATATAGGTACCTCGTTACCACATCGGACAAACGACAGAGGCGACATCGCAGGGGACAAAACCAAGTCCCTGGGGTAAACCACCGTTGTACACTGCTTTGCGCGCACAAGTTCCGCAAATAAGCAGGATGCCGACGCAAGGACAGCCACCGCCAGCCACAAAGGCGCGTGTGGTGTTACAACACTTAAAGATGCAAAAATCGGGCTCAACACCGGAGAAACAGAGCCCGGACGTGAAGAAGAATAAAACAACGGAGGAAGAAGAAAAAGAAACTAAACAGGAAATACGCCCAGAGCCGGGAACAACAAGAACGATACCCGGCATGAAAGAGCAGGCAGGGGAAGTAGAAAAGAAGATCCTAGCCTTCTGTCTCGACGCGAGCAAGAAGATAAATAAGGATCAGGCCGCAAGAATCATGTGACATTTTAAAGACATGAGAGGAATCGTGGAGGAGCTCCTGCTCCACAATAGCTACCTAACCGGGAGGCTGGAGCAGAGTGCCGGGCCCAAGAATACCGAGATATTGAGCGCAGTCAACAAATCGCTGCAAGTCAGTAAACGGATCGAGACCGTAGTCAAGAATTCCACGAAGACCGAAACAAAACAGCCCTCATACGCGGAGAAGGTCAAAATGGCCAGCAGCAAAGTGGAGAATATAGCAGTCAAGCCACCAAAACACGTGGTGATAATCTGCATAAAACAGGCGGACAGCACGATAAAAACAAGCGAAGTGGCGCGAGAAGCAGTATTCACGCTCGTGAATCCTAAGAAGAAGGGAATACAGGTCACTGCCGTAAGGAAAATCGGCGGTAACGGACTAGTCGTGGAGACGACGAAGCTGGAAGACCTGAAACCGTTCACCGAGAATGCGAAGTTAAAGGAGGCTGGCCTAAAAACCGGCACCCCACAGTGGAAGCTACTCAGAATGATTTTGTTCGACGTTCGGAGGGAAATGCCGGAAAAGGAGATCCTGAATTGTATCAGGAAACAGAACCACGACAGACTCAACGAAGAGGACATCGAGGCCACAAAACTCCGCTTCAGGATGGGGCGGCAAGGACGCCGAGGAGACCAACTGGGTACTAGAAGTAAACCCCCCCCCCAGGTAAGAAGCAAATTCTTGCCAGGGAAGGTATACATCTCTTGGAATGCATGTGAGGTCCGCGATTTTATCGCTATGAGATGGTGCTATAAATGCCAGGGCTACGGGCACGTGGCAAAATACTGCCGCGTCAATTACGAGATCTGTGCGCACTGTGCAGAAAGCAGGCACAGCACGAAAGCGTGCACAGACAAGGAAAAGCACGCCAGCTGCGTAAATTGTAGGAAGGCCGGGAAGAAAGGCGACCACGCAGCATCCGACACGAACTGCCCGATGTACAAAAAGGCCTTGGAGGTGGCCGTAGCAAGAACAGATTATGAGTAGGAACATAAACGAGAACAGAAGAGGACATGGGAGAAAATGGGGGAAAGGATCCTGCAGCACAACATGCAGCGATCTGAAACTGTCCCCTACGAGGTCAGGGCGCAGATGAGAGCTGATGGCGATGAAATTTTGCTGATGCAAGAGACATACAGCATCAACGACGAGATACCTGGACTCGGTACAGGCGTCGCGATCGCTTGTCGGGGTTCGAAGAACAACACGCCAATGACAGCAATAGGTGTAAAATCAGAGCACCTAACATCACTCGAAGTCGCTGGGCTCTGCACAACACACTGCGTATGCGTGCAGGCAAGTGACGGAGAAACAGAATTATACGCGATAAGTCAGTACTTTCCGCCGACCGAAAACATCGAAGTCGGCATCGAACAGTTACTGAGGAGTCTCAGAGGCAAAAGAACAATCATTGGTCTGGACTCAAATGCAAAGTCATCATTGTGGAACAGCAAGAGCACAGACGACAGAGGACAAGCTCTAGAGGCTGTTATAGCGCAATACGGCCTCTATGTCCTCGACCAACCAAAGCAGGCCTCCACATTTGAGACTACCCGAGGGCGATCGAACATAGACATAACCCTAGCGAGTCCAGAAGCAATACCGCTCGTGAGAGAATGGAGCGTCCACGAGGACGGAATTTCCAGTGACCACAGGATCCTGGAGACGCGCCTGGAACTCGAAAAAAAGTGCCACATCGCAGCTTAAGGAAAGACGATACAACACGCGAAAAGTCAACTGGGAAGTGTTCCAAAGAGTTGTCACGGAGGGGGGAGATACACTCCGAAGGACACCCCTTCAAAAGGCTGAAGACGTAGAACAAATGACCGAACAAATGCAGGCGGTCTTCATAAGAGCCTACGACGCGGTCATTCCTAAAAAGAAATGGCACTATACGTCGGTACCATGGTGGACGCCCGAGCTCACACGAGCAAAGAAAAATACCTACCGGGCAAGAAGAAGGTACCAAGGGACCAAGAACCCCGCAACGAGGGAAGAAGAGAAGCTGCGGTATAGAGAAACCAGGAAAAAATACGTGAAGATGATCACGAAAGCCAAGATACAAAGCTGGCAAGAATTCGTCACCAAGGAGGGCAATAAAGAACCTTGGGGAATCCCATATAGAACGGTCACAGGAAAACTTAGGAGAGAACAAGCAGTATCGACCCTGCGGACGCCACAAGGGGAAACCTCCAACTGGCGAACGACCGCAGCAGCGATGCTGTCCGCCCTCCTACCCGACGACCAAGAAGATACGGATACCCCGGAACAGACAGAGATTAGACGGAGCACGACAACCCCGGAACAGACAGAGATTATACGGAGCACGACAACCCCTCCAAATGCCGAAGACACCCCAGATTTCCAGCTCGAAGAACTCTGCGAAGCAGTAAAACGACTGACAAGAGGCAAATGTCCTGGCCCCGACTTGATCGAGGCGGAAACAATACAGCGCGCCTGGGGCAGGGGGGGATCCATCAGGACCTTCTTAGGCTCATGAACGGCTGCCTCACCTTGGGGGTCTTCTCAAAAAGATGGAAAGTGGTGAATGTAATCACCATCCCGAAAGGACGGGATAGGGACAGGAGTAGTCTGAAGTCCTACAGACCGATCTGCCTGCTCTCAATGGTAGGCAAACTGCTGGAAAGGCTGACGGCTGAAGAAAGACGACTAGGATGGCGACCATCTTACATATACACGAGATGTCCTCAGACCGGCAATATGGCTTTCGCCCCGGAAGATCCACGGTGGACGTAATTGTCAAATTCCGCGAAAAAGTCGAACAAATGAGCGACAGGAAATATGTCCTCGCAATAGCGCTCGACATTTCAGGAGCCAGACCTACCAAAGTATCTAGAAGGGGAGATGAAAGGGAAAGACAAAAGTATGCTAGCAAGATTTAGGTGTGGTAACGAAACCAGAGCTAGGGAACACTGGAAAGAGGAGGAAGAAAGAGGATGCAGATTGTGCAGTAAAGGAGAAGAGGACTTAAAACACATATTAAAGGACTGCGAGATAACAAGAGCAGTAAGGAACATGATAGAGACACTAAGTGAGACTGGAGAAGGGCTGGCAGACTTGAAAGCGATAATAGAGAGAAGAAGAGTAAGGGAAGAAGGGGAGGAATGACAGAAAGGGAACAGACCAAAGAAATGAGCCAAAGACGAAAGGTGCAGTTAATGTTAGTTATAAGTTAGAATAAGGTGCAATAGTTAAAAATAAGAGAAATTAGTAATTGTAGTATATATGTAAATATTAGAGATGTAAAACCGGAGGTCGTCCAAAGGCGAAAGGTAATGGAATGGAAAATAAATAATAATAATACATTTCAGGAGCCTTCGACAACGTTTGATGGCCGAACGTATTGCACGAACTGAAAAGAGGAGGCTACCCCAACAATCGGTATCGGTTGACGAAGAGCTACTTTTCGGACAGAATCGTGCAAATCTAGGAGGACTAGGTCCAAGTTTTTGGAACCTTATATTCGATGATCTGCTGGCAGAGTTAACGACAAACGCGATAGAGTGCGAACCTATCGCGTACGCGGATGACATAGTGTTCCTAATCGCAGGAAACGCTAGGATCGAACTATAGGAAAAAAGGACAAGACGTAGTTACACGCGTTTCCAAGTGGTGTACTAGGAAAATGCTATCGTTATCGACAGAAAAGACGGAGATGCTACTTGTTAAGGGCAAACTGGAAGCGGAGAGACCACCAACCATCAAGATAAGTGGAAAAAGCATCAAAATGAGACAGGTAATCAAATATCTGGGAGTGTACCTGGAGAGAGGCCTAAAAATCAATCGGCACGTGCAAGAAACAACTCGCAAGTGCCAAAAACTATTCAATAGCCTCGCAAGAGTGGCCAAGACGAAATGGGGACTCTGACAAGCAGCCATGAATACACTGTACAAAGGGCTCTTCGAACCGATAACCACATACGCCGCGGCTGGCTGGATCGACAGAAAACAAGGGGGAAAAACGGTAAGCAAGAGCTAGGGAGGATACCCTGCGACCGTCGGAGCAGGCGGCACACATGCAAACTAAGGCCGTGACGGTGCAGGGGATAATCGGCTGTAAAACCAACCTGCTGGGACCGAGCTACATGCTGGCAGCTCCGCCTCTCGTGGCCCCCGCTGGTAACGGTGCAGGGAGATGCGTGCATCGCGGCTCGCCGACTAAGCGAGCTGCCGCCCGAAAGGGTGGGTTCAACTTGTCCAATGAACCGAAAGGAAAGGGCAGGGTTTTTCCAAGCCGCGCACACACCACCAACGCGCGCCGCGCCCTTGACAGGGGACGCCCGATAGTAGACGATAATAAATAACGAACACCTATTGGCGAAGCCAGTATGAGTTTTATACTTCAGGAACGGCGCGGTCGGCCACAAGCCGAGCCCTTTACACGCTAATACTATTTGTAGCACAGGTGCCCTCGCTCCACACTGGACACGCATGTTGCCTTCACGTATCCCAGCTCCAGGCATCTGAAGCACTGCAGCGGCCTCGTCGGGATAGCGATGACCCTCACGATGGACCACCCCAAGGCAACTTTCCCTGCCCGGGCTACTTTGTGTGCTCCGGCTACCGGGCACTTCATGTACGCCGACCCGAGGCTGTCTCTGAAAGTACAGATCTCCCCAACTTGTACCTCCACGACCCCGCACCCTGTCGCCAATGCCAGCGCTTGCCGCAGTTCCTCCTTTTCAATCGATATATTTATCCCGACCACTCTCAGCTCCGCCGTCCTTGTAGGAGCCACTTTGACCGTGGCCGGATCTAAGATTCTTGTGAGGTATGTCGCCAGCGGCGACGCCTTCTCCCTTCCTTTGTTCCCGGGCACCTTTATTATAATGGCGCCGTCATGGCCTTCCTCATCTCGACCGACTGGACGCCTATCTCCGTGAGGGGGATGTTTCGCCTAGCCGTAGCTGTCACCACGGCGTAGGACATCCTTGATCCCTCGCTGAGCGTTAGAGTCACCGCGGATGTTCACGGTGTGCGAGGAAGCGTGATCGTCCTCGATGCCGACGTCGGCCCTTTCTTCGTTGTAGCGGTGCCGCTGCTCGGTTTTGGCGCTCTCTTCATTCTTGCTTGGGCTTACTGTTGTTGCTGACGTCCCGCCGATGGTGCTTGAACCGCAGCCCTTCCCCCTTTTCTTGCCGCTTCCCCAGCGGTGGTTGCCATCCTCTTCCTGGCCTCATTCCTTCGCGGCCCTTTGGACGCTACCACTTTCTATTCGTCACCCCCCTGCTTCTCCGGGGGTGGTGGTGGTGGTATCTCGGCGGCGGTGGCGGAGCGACCGATGGCAGAGTGCCTCGGCCATCTCTGCTGCGATTCAGGGTTGTGTAGTTGGCGCTGGCGGCCCCCGAAGCGCTCCTCGATTGCCCTTATTATGGAGGGTCCGATCTCCACAACCCTTCTCGCCAGTTCATTGCGCAGGACAGCGTTCTCCTCCTCTAACACGGACAGCCTCGCGTCAGCGAGCCTGATAGCTCCGGTTTTGCTGCCGTGCGTAGATACTGTCCTTCTGGATGATTCGTTCGTCCATGCAGCGGTGAGGTAACTCAACCCTTACTTGAGGGTCTTGACATAAGTCCCCCTTAGGTTGGACGAAGTCGACGCAACCATCCTTACCTCGGAGAAATGCCTGACTACCCCGGCGCTGTCGTCTGCTGCCGAGCTCGTCCTCACCTGCACCTTCAGCTCTTCGGACACGTCCGGGGTCGTACACGCAAGGTTCTTCTTCTTGCCCCTGGACGCCGTCGAAGCCACCGACGAGCGTGACGCGAACGAGGCGACCGACTCTTCGTCGTCGGACCGCGCTCGTGCCCGCGATCCTCCTGTTGAAACTGGTAGGGTAGCATCGCCACCTGTGGCTGGATCAAGAAACACGATCTCCGGCCTGTCAGAGGTTCTCCGCGAAGAACTCCTCGTTCTACAGCTTGGAGGTCCACTGTCCACTTCGGACATCACCATTCTGCTAGCTTCCATCGCCTCGCCAGATGCAGAGAGTCAAACGGGTGCCGGGCTATCCATCCACAAGCGCCCGTGGTCGTTACATGACGGCGCATTGGAGCCCACTTTACTACCCACAACTGCGCCGGTAGTGGGATATCCCTACCCTGCAATGTAAACGTTTTTCTTTGACGTGTCCTTGTCCATCATATTTATTTTTACATTTTTGTCAAGTTGTCAACAACGGTGTTCCACCCTGGTGCCACTTGCTCATTCGCACCCCACCCCGGTCAATGCCGGTGCAGGGTAACGGCGAGCTCCACGGGAAGGTAAGATGAGTGGTCTTGGCAGGTATGAGACCACCAAATTCTCCAAAGTTATCCGCACAGGATCAGCGAACTGACGAGCGCCATAGGCACCGACCAGCCGCCACCCGACTATAGGAGAACATCAGATTCATTGGGGTTTCCCAGGGCGTGGGACTACGCCCTGAGAACCCTTACTCAACTCGTGCTCCCCACGTTACAGTGATACGCTACATAACGTAATACGTTATAACGAAATACTACATAACGTTATACATAATAACATAACACTATACATTATTATACGTTATACTGATACGCTACATAACGTTAATCATTATAACGTAATACTAAACAACGTTAAACCTTATAACGCAATACTGTATATCGATATACGTAATAACGTAATGCTATACAACGTTAATCCCTAGAACGTATTCGTATATCTTTATACGTTATAAAGTAATACTATATAACGCTCCATGTTATAACGTCATACGACATACTAATAAGCTACATAACTTTCATCATTATAACGTAATACTATATAACGTTATACGCTATAAGGTAATACTATATAACGGTATACTAAATAGCGTATCACTATATAACGTTATACGTAATACTGATAGCTGTATAAGCTTAAACGATATGACGTAATTTTATATAACGTCATGCGTCATACTGATATGCGACATAACGATAAACGTTATAACGCAATATTATATAACGTAATACGTTATACAGATACGCTACATAACGTTATACGTTATAACGTAAAGCTATATAACGTTATGCATTATACTGATATGCTACGTAGCGTTATAACGATACATAGCGATACGTTATTAAGTATAACGTTACATAGTATTACGTTATAACGCATAACGTTATATAGTGTCACGATATTAAGTATAACGTTATATAGTGTTACGCTATTAAGTATAACACTACGCAGTATTACGTTATAACGTATAACGTTACATAGTATTACGTTATAACGTACAACGTTATATATTATTACGTAATAACGTATAACGTTATATAGTATTACGTTACAACGTTTAACGATATATAGTATTACTTTATAACGTTTAACGATATGTAGCGTATCTGTATAACGTATAACGTTATATAGTATTACTTTATAACGTCTTCCGTTATATGGTGTCACGATAATAAGTATAACAGAATATATAGTATTAGGTTATAACGCATAAAGTTATATAGTATTACGTTATAACTTATAACGTTACATAGTACCACATTTTAACGTATAACGATATGTAGTGTTACGTTATTAAGTATAACGTTATATAGTGTTACGCTATTAAGTATAACATTACGTAGTATTACGTTATAACGTATAACGTTACATGGTATTACGTTACATCGTATAACGTTATATAGTGTTACATTATTAAGTACAACATTACGCAGTACTACCTTATAACGTGTAACGTTACATAAAATTACGCTATAACGTATAACGTTATATAGTGTTACGTTATAAAGTATGACGTCACGTAGTATTACGATATAACGTATAACGATATATAGCATTACGTTAGAACGTTTAACGTTATTTAGTATTACTTTATAACGTTTAACGTTATGTAGCCTATCTGCATAACGGATAACGTTATATAGTATTACGTCATAACGCAGAACGTCATATGGCGTCATGATATTAAGTATAACGTCATATAATATTAGGTTATAACGCATGACGTTATGTAGTAGTACGTTATAACGTATAACGTCACATAGTAATGCGTTATATAGTATAACGTTGCATAGTATTACGATATAACGTATAACGTTAGATAGTGTTACGCTATTGAGTATAACATTACGTAGCATTACGTTATAACGCATAACTTTACATAGTATTACGTTATAACGTATAACGATTTAGTATTCCGTTATAACGTTTAAAATTACTTAGTATTACTTTATAACGTTTAACGTTTTGTAGCGTATCTGTATAACGTACAACGCTATATAGTATTACGTTATAACGTATGACTTTATATAGTATTACATTATAACGTATAACGTTACATGGTATTACGTTATAACGTATAACGCTATATAGTATTACGTTATAACGTATAACGTTACATACTATTACTTTATAACGTATAACGTTACATGCTATTACGTTATAACGTGTAACGTTACGTAGTATTACGTTATAACGTATAACGTTACATGGCATTACGTTATAACGCATAACGTTACATAGTGCTAGGTTATTAAGTGTAACGTTATATAGTAATAGGTTATAACGTATAACGTTATATAGTGTCGCAATATTACGTAAAACGTTACATGGTATTACGTTATAACGTAGAACGTTACATAGTATTTCGTTGTAACGCATAACGTTATATAGTGTCACG
>CM026106.1:1965037-2013123 GCA_014825825.1 Bombus turneri | reverse complement strand
CACAGGATATGGGAAAGATGGCGCGCCCAGCTAATGGAGGAGGACATCACACGGCCACACCGGGCCGTCCGCGCCGTCCTACCCAACTGGGAGGCATGGAGAAACCTCGGAGGAACACCACTCACCTTTAGGATGACACAAATACTCACCGGGCACGGCGTATTCGGTGAGTACCTCCGAAAGATCCAGCGAGAGGTGAAGTCCATCTGTCACCACTGTAAAGAGGAAGAAGACTCGGCGCAGCACACGCTGGAGTTCTGCCCAGCGTGGGAAGAACCGCGCCGAATACTACGCCTCACCATAGGCGACAGGCTATCCCCTGAAGCGGTCGTAGAGGCCACGACGAGGGGACAACAGGAGGATTTTCCCATGTCAAAGAAAAAAAGAAAAAAAGGGTCAGTTGAGTTGAGTAGAGTCCGTTGAATGTAGCAGTTGAGTTTGAGGAGTTGAGTGGAGCAGTTTGAGTTAAGCAGTTGAGAAGTTGGAAGCCGAGTGTTAAGACGTACGATATTTGTAGTCAGTTTTGTTTTGAGTGTTGCTTGTACGAATAAACTTGAACTTAACTCTGAATAAACCATCCTTTATGGTCTTTGCTCTAGATAAAAAACAAAACACATTTGTAGGTTACTACATCAATAAACAAGCATAGAGTCTCAAAATGTAACACAGGGGAACCACAAAGAAAACCGAGACAGCAAAAACAGAACAACTTACTTCATGCAGCACGAGCATAGAATCGGAAAAGTAACCGACGCGAATCAGTGACAGAATCTAAAATTACTTGCAGAGGCGGAAAAGATGCAAAAAGATTAAATCCAGAGCCCATACTTCTAGGAAAGAAAATACGAAAATGCTGAAATGAACGAAGGGCCAATAAAGGAAAAGGTTGAATCAAGCGTCAAATATAGCAACAACAGAAAAAGCAACAGCATTCCTGCGAGGAAATGAAATCGGAACCAACAAAGTTCTTGCATCCTAGATATGCCGAGCCAGCCCTTAAATGACACGGTTATGGATGACTAGTACAACGAAAGAAAGAGCGAGGTATGGGCAGAAGTATCTACAAGGAAAAAAGGACAAAAATAATTTTACTGTCATTGCGCCTAAATAATTTCACGCGTGAATGATGCACAAATCAGGATCAATAATGATGAAGTGGTCACCACTTCTAAGAAAAGTCTACATCTGGTCTTTTTAGTTTTCTCAAGCACTGAAGTCATCGACGGCGTATAGACAATAGCCTGAGACGAAGGCAGACCATAGACAGTTTTTTTTTTTCATAATGTTTATTGACCCAGGAAAATTTTTGCATGTGTATCGAATTCACTATAAACATTGAATTTCGGTTGTGGGGTGGTTAGGCAAAAGTACCGATACGTGACGGTACGACATAGCCATACAATGTTATTTGTGTCTGATATAATTTTTTTTTTGGCATATGATTTATAATTTGGTTTTAAGTCGCCGTATATTTTTTCGTTGAGCTTTTTGCGTAGCTCCATAAGTTTTGGGCATCCTTTGTATGACGTTGCATGCCCGAAGTTTTTGTAATTTACGCAGTAGATTTTGTCTTTACTTATTTTTTCTTCTTTTCTTATCTTGCACTCGCCCGGTCCGTGCGACTCAATGAATTTGACGCAGCGGTAATTGAGCTTGCAATTTTGAGCCGTGTGCCCTATCAACTGGCATTTGTGGCATTGTTTTATGTCATTTTTTTTTTATTATTTTTTCCCATTTTATTCTGAAGTAGTTAAAATGGTTAATTTTTAATAGGTTACTTATGTTGCCGTGGGGGAATAATTGTATTATGTAAATTGGGAGCAATATGTTGTTCTCCCTTGATCTTTTCGTCGTAAACCGTGAGACTTTTGTGAATTGGACGTCTATTGGACATCTATTTGCAAGGCTTGTAGGTCTGTGAGTATTTCTGCCTCTGTGTAGCTATTGTCTAAACCTTTTAATAAATATGTGTGGTAATTCTCTGTTTTGGGTGTGTATGTGTAAAAGGCTGTGTTAGCTGAGAGTAGTGTTTCTTTGGCTTTGTTCAAATTGGGTAGGTTTCGGAGGTAGAGTGCATGTTTAACTGTGTGAATTCTTTTGATATGGAATTGTTTAATGTTTGCTATTTTTTTGATGAGCGCTACCGTATCCTTTGTAGTGGTCGGGGTGTCCGTACGCTCCTCTGCGGTGTGTCAGGTGGAGTGTCCGTTAAGTGCCTGGCCGCCCTGTGGCGATGCTGGTGTAACGTCAAGCACATCAGGTACCAGGCCGTATGCCGAAAGCAAGATTACGACCTGATGTTTACACATCCTTGCCGCTTATCCTCAATATGAACCATTATAAAACCATTTTTATAGTTGTGGTCATTCAGGCCTAAAACAAGCGTTCTTTTCCTTATTACAGGAAAGTCAGTTTTTTTTTACGATCAGGTATCTTCCATTAGGAATTTCCTCTCAAGGGCGATTAGCACCCCTCCTTTCCTTCCTGAAGAAAAACTTGTCCTTAGCAAATCAGGTCTTTTCGTGTCCTTAGATCCACCCATCACTAGTTTTCCTCTGCCACAACATCGTTACAAAATTTCACTGATTCTCTTTCGAACAGTCAACATCTTAGCGTAACTTATCATATACTCTCTACTATAACTTATGTCAACTCATTTGTAATAAAGTGTTATAAAAGAAAAAGAAAGTTAATAGTTGTGCTCAACCTTTTTTTTATATTTTATAATCTGAGTGGTGACTCGTAATATTACGTGGCACTGGTGGCGTAAGGCCTTTTGGGTTGTTCGATGAGGTTTGCCGCGTTTGCGGCGTTGATTGTTTTGGCAATATGGTGGGAGTGTGTTTTCCCATTTTGCCTAATAGTATTTCATTTTTTTTTAAATTTGTTCTAGTGTTGAGCTCGATGTTGAATTGTTTGTTGGTCCCGGTTATGATTGTGGTTGTGATTGTGATTGCAGTATATCGAATCTATTTTTTGTCGTGATCGTTGGAAGTGAGGTGGTTTTTATGGGCTTCATATTTTTGATTTCTTTAGCCTTTTCTTCTTGGGTGGAGTGATCTTCTTCGTCTGTGTTTTTCAGGTTGCCTTCTAGTCCTTTGGTCTTGGTCACCAGGTTTGGCTGTGGGTTGAGTTTCCGCGTCTTTTGTGCGGAAAGTCTTACGCTATTGTTGATATCTTTGGTCACTTTTTGTGTTATTATTTTTCTTTTAATACCTTTTTTTGTTGAGTTTAAGGAGGACTCCGCCTCCTTGATTTCGGCTTCATTATCGTTGTCTCCTATTTTTTTTATTTTTTTGAATGAATTTTCCTGTTGTTTTGATGATGACACGTTGCACTACTTTTCACTTTTTTATCACTTTTTTCCACTTTTTCTTTCTTTTTGTTTTCTCTATCACTGAAAGACTGTATGAATTGACGCGCTCTCTGTCAGGATCTACCCCTGGTATCCCTTTTGGGCTGAGAGGTCCATCCTGTTCGGAGGTTAACGATCGACTGTGCGACCATAGACAGTAGACAGGCGACGATGGCTTCGGAGCTTTCAGTCATAGGGTAACACTGCTAGCGTGCGGATCGGGACTAGCTCAAATTATATTCCTACTTGTACCTACATTTCTGTACTAAAATATATTTTCTACTTTACAATTTATCCACGCGTTCCTCTGTTCATACATCTAATAACCCCCCAAAATATGCAGACCAACAGGTAGGTTATTATCGATGATCAAAGATATGAGAAAGATATTCAAAGCTAGTGGCAACACAAATCCTTAAAGTAGTGGATCCAAGTTCTTCCCCTTTCCCCAAGAACTTGATAAAACAAGCAATAGATCTCTTAACAAGGCGCATCAAAGACTTCGATGTAAAAGGAATTAGCAACGATAAAAGCATACTAGACAATTACAGAATAGCAAGCAGCCTATAAACACGGAATGATACATATCGCTCCACACACAAGCCCAAGAAAACAAAATACACAACATCTTATTAAAAAATATCGAAAACTTCATCGAAACCCAAGAAGTACTAGGAGCATCACTCTCCAAACAAATAAAAGGTATAGATTTTGTAAATGTAAAAAACCTTCAACTAGAAGATCACCTTAAGAAAATTAGAATCTATCCATTTTTTTTAAAGATATAAAACCGAAAAGAATCGCCTGTGCATCCGATGTCTGGGAATAAAGTACGTTGCATTGAACTGCAATGTAAATTACATATGTGGCGACAGATGCTCTGCAAACCGTCGTCTCAGGCAACAGCGAGGCGAGGGGACGGAAAAACTAAACATTCAAGAAAAATGACCGAACCCAGGTAGCGGGCGGTCCATCGAGCGTTTTCGATAACCGTAATAAAACAGAACAGAATGTTTCCGACCGTCACGCCGAACAGTTCGACGAACCGCTTGTACGCACGATTTCAGAGAATAAACTTCGTTAAGTCTAAAACCGAATAATTTATTATTGCACCCATAACCATCTCACATATATAACATGTCATACAACACAGGCGAGTGTCCATACTTTATAAAACCAGGCCATCTCATTAAGTTCGGTAATAAACGGCAAAAACAGGATAGAAATATCAACTGGAGATACATATAGACGCACACACAACTGAAACAACTGATGACACTCCCAGAAATTACTTAACTAAGGAGGGATAGTTCGAGCCGCGCGAGAGAGAGAGAGAGAGAGAGAGAGGTTGTGAAATGACATGACAGTGGACTTTGACAGATAAACTGTGTATTTATGAAAGGTCAACGAGACTTAAGTGACCGAAGTGAAGAAGGGGTTAAAAGGAAAAGTTAATAGAAAGACGTTTAAAAAACATATTATGCCAGGGATGACTGTATGCATTCCAAGGCGTGCTGTGGAATGAAGTCCTGCCATGCAATGGAATGTATCCCCTGTATGTAATGGTGCGTGTCACTTGCATAGCGCCTTCTTTAAAATATTCACAATATATAAAAAATACGCTATAAATGTAGTATCGGGAAAAGGGGAGTATACTCTGGACCTGTTGTAAAGAGATAAAGGAAGAACCGTTAATAGTGCTGGGGGAAGAGAGAATGAGAGAGAGGGTGTAATTAAGAGGGTATGTTTTGGTGACGTCAAAGCTAAATGAGTGAGGAAGTGGAAGAAGGATACGAGGGTTAAAATTCCGCAGGCTTGACAGCAGCTAAGCGACGAAAAAAGGGGGAAGGGCTGCGGTTCTAGCACCATCCGCGAGACGTTAGCAGCAACAACAACCCCAAGGAAGGACGACGGGCGCGCCAAAACCAAGCAGCGGCGCCACCACAACGAAGAAAGGGCTGACGTCGGCATCGAGGACGGCCACGTTCCCTCGCACACCGCTAACATCCATGGTGACTCTAACGCTCAGCGTATCAAGGATGTCCTACGCCGAGGTGATAGCCAAGGCCAGGCGGAACATCTCCCTCACGGAGATCGGCGTCAAGTCGGTCGAGATGAGGAAGGCCATGACGGGCGCCATTATAATAAAGGTGCCCGGGGACAAAGGCAGGGAGAAGGCGTCGCGGCTGGCGACACTCCTCACGAGAGTCCTAGACCCGACCACGTTCAAAGTAGCAGCTCCTACAAGGACGGCGGAACTGAGAGTGGTCGGGATAGATATCTCGATCGAAAAGGAGGAACTGCGGCAAGCGCTGGCACTAGCGGCAGGGTGCGGAGTCTCGGAGGTGCAGGTCGGGGAGATCGGTACTTCCAGAAACGGTCTCGGGTCGGCGTACGTTAAGTGCCCGGTGGCCGGAGCCCGCAAAATAGCCCGGGCAGGGAATGTCGCCTTGGGATGGTCTACCGCGAGGGTCATCGCCATCCCGAAGAGGCCGCTTCAGTGCTTCAGGTGCCTGGAGCTGGGACACGTGAAGGCAACATGCGTATCCACCGTGGAACGGGGGCACCTACACTACAGGTGCGACCGGAGCGGACACCGTGCAAGAGGCTGTCCCGCCTCCGCACCCAAGTGCCTCCTGTGCGAATCGTTCGGGGCACCCGCCAAACACAGGATGGGCGGGGCGGCATGCTCGCCGCCGAAAACAACTAGCAACAGGAGGAGGAGACCCACCCGCGAACCAGCCACCGCGTAAGGAAAACAAGGAAGCACCGCCGCCGCCGCCGCCGCCGCCAAAGAAGCAACGACAGCAGCAGCAGCAGCGATAGATAGCCTGGAGGAGGCCATGGAGTTGGGGCAATAGAACTCCAACGCATCCTCCAGGGCAACCTGGGGAGATCGAGGCGCGCGCAAGATCTGCTCTTCCAGACCATCCGGGAGAGCAGAGTCGCCCTCGCGGTGGTAGCGGAGCCACATCGCGTTCCCAACTCCCCCAACTGGGTCGGGGACCTGGATGGGACAGCGGCAGTTGGATGGACGACGACAACGACACCCAGCATTCCCGGCGTTCTGCTGGAACTCGGCAACGGCTATGTCGCAGTCGAGTGGGCCGGGATAGCGGTAGTGGGCGTATACGTCTCTCCCAACAGCGGCCTGGATGCGTTCGGTGAGTTTCTCGATGAAGTGGGCAACTGCGTCAAGAGGAGATGCCGTTCCCACCAAGTGCTCGTACTGGGGGACTTCAATGCCCGCTCCACGCAGTGGGGAGACACCCGAACCACAACACGGGGAAGGATGTTGGCCAACTGGGCCGCGGGACTTGGGCTGCTGCTGTCCAACAGAGGTTCGACGAGCACGTGCGTGGCATGGAGGGGGTTCTCGGAGATCGACGTCACGTGGGCCACCGTCAGCCTGCACCGACAGATACGCGATTGGAGGGTGGTAGAGGGGGTCGAGACACTATCAGACCACCTCTACGTGATGATGGAGCTGACCCCGGAGCCTGCGTCCACCGGACGAGCCGGTGACAACACCCGAGGTCTGAACCGCTCCCGTCTGCCGCCAACACCAAGGTGGCTGCTGAAGGATAGGGACCAAGATCTGCTCCAAGCTGCTGTCTCCGTGTCCGCATGGAGTTGGGACGCACGGGCAACGCGGGAGAGCAGCAGCGTCGTCGAGGAAGCGGAGGACCTGCGGAAAGACATGACCGCGGCCTGCGACGCCTCGATGCCGCGCTCCAGAGCCAGCTGCGGAACGCGAAATCGAGGCGTCTATTGGTGGACGGAGGAGATTGCGGAACACCGAACAAGATACTCCCAGGCCCGAAGAAAACTCCAGAGGGCTCGGCGCAGGCGAAGACGCGATGAAGAGAGGATCTCCTGCCACTACGCGGAGTATAAGGAGAAGAGGCGTACACTCCAGCGGGAGATCCGGACCGCGAAAGCCCGGGCCTGGAGCGAGCTCGTCGAGTCGGTCGAAGCCGATCGATGGGGGCGACCCTACGGTTGGTCACGAAGAGGCTACGGCCACCGCCCCCCCCCCCCCCGCTGACCGCGAATATGGAGCCAGGGTTGCTGGACAACGTCCTGGGCACTCTGTTCCCGCGACGACGACGGGACTGCACGGACAACGTCGACGCGAGGAGGACACCATTTCCCCACTCTAGCGAGATCGCGGAGTGGAGCGAAGAGCTGCGAGTGACGGAGGAAGAGTTACTCGCGGCAACGAAAAGGATGGCATCCCGCGGCGATGTAACACCGGATCCGGACGGAATCCCAGGCCGGGTCTGGGCAGAGTCAATGAAGACCCTGGCTCCCCGTCTGCAGAGCCTGTACGCCCGATGCCTGAAGGAAGGAGTGTACCCTCGGGCATGGCGAACGGCGAGGTTGGTATTTCTGAGCAAGGAGGGTTGCCCTCTGGACTCGCCGTCCGCGTACAGGCCGATATGCCGCCTAGACGAGGTGTGCAAGTTGTTCGAAAGAATAATTGCTACCCGACTGGAGGCCCATATGACGGAACGCGCACCTGGGTGGCACGACAGCCAGTTCGGTTTTCGCCGAGTACGATCGACGGTGGACGCGGTGAGGCTAGTGCGATCCACGACGGATGCCATGGTCTCCCGAAAAGGAGTGGCGATGGCGGTCTCGCTGGACGCAAGAAACGCCTTCAATACCATCCCCTGGGTCAGGATAATAGAGGCGTTGGAGCATCTCGAGGTGCCGACGTACCTAGTGCGCCTCATCCGGTCGTACTTTAGCGACCGAGGGATCGCGTACACCGGCAGAAACGGGGAGGAGAAGAGACTGGTCGGGTGCGGGGTCCCCCAGGGGTCCGTACTGGGACCCATCCTGTGGATCACGGTCTACGACTCGGTCCTTCGAAGCCCCATGCCCCCGGACACGGCCATGGTATGCTACGCAGACGATACCTTGGTCATGGCCGGGGGTCGAGGATGGTACGAGACACAGAAGCTCGCGGAGACGGCCGTGGCATGCGCGGTGAGCGCCATCCGAAGACTGGGCCTGAGCGTGTCGCCGACCAAGTCAGAGGCCTTGGGGTTCTTCGACCATCCCCGTAGAGGAGCCCCCCCCCCCCATCCGGTCTGTGCGTAGAAATTGACGGAGAGGAAGTCCCGGTGAGAGGCCAAATGAGGTATCTGGGCCTCACCATCGACAACGGATGGACGTTCGGGCCGCATTTCGAGGACCTAGTTCCAAGGGTGGCAGCCGCAGCCAACGCCTTGTGCGGCTTACTGCCAAACATAGGAGGAGCAGGAACCGGAGTGCACCGCCTCTACGAGGGAGTGATTCGATCGCGGGTCCTCTATATGAAATATGAAAATAACAAAGCAAATATGATAAGTAAGGAAAGATAATATAACCCAGGTGTGGTCTTTCTTTGTGGGATCAAATTAAACGCGAGACACTACAATAGTTTTAAATGCTATAAGTTTATACATAGACCGCCGAACCGAACCCCAAATAAATTGAAAGAATTGGAACACCGATGAAACATATTATTAAACGTGAAGGCGCCTAGTTACGGGGCATCAAAGTAACAATTTCTACTAAAGCACTGAACAATAAAAAGTTTTGTTACTGTCACGGATGTAATCGTAATATCAAAATTATTAATCTCTTATACTCTGAGAATAATGCGCATAGTTGTATTCCTTCAAAAGATAATCAACCAAATAAATTTCAACGATACAGAGAGATACGATCTGTATTAATTTACAATTTCATTATAATATCTTTTATGAAATCTTGTAGCAACTGAACATTTGAAATTTTTGGAGTATTTGGAGATTCTGAGAAATGGATTGTTATCATAACAAGTGTTCTACCATACATATTATTAGTAATATATTGTAACTATAATGGTATATTCTGTATATCATACTAATATGTTAGCAACATTAGGAAACCATTTTCCTATACAGGTCAATTTATGGATAGCACGGCGTTAAGAGCTGGTGGGAATATAGTAGATCAGTTGAAACTTATAACAATTGTAGATATGTTCTTTGTGAATTAAACTATTGAATTTACGACAAAAATAAATATTTTTGGCTGTAATACATTGTATAATTTCAGAACAAAGGCGTTATGGACCGGTATGGCAAGGCAGCATGGGAGATCAAGATGTTGCTGTAAAAATATTTCTTTCCCATTATCGTAGTTACCAATAGGAACGAGATATTTTCTGTCTTCCCTTTATGGAACACCCATTTCTTCTATGTTATTATGGTTGATATTCTCTTTTATTCTTAAATATTGTATTACTTATTTAAACAGAACATTGAAAAATATACGTAATCTTCATTTAGGTGTTGATGAAGAAACAGTATGGAAGGTGAATATCTTTCAGTACTTAGTTCTGCAGCATACGGTATTTTGACGGATTTTTTTTAGAAACGCATGTAATTGATTGGACCACATTTTGTAAAATATGTTTCCATGAACAGTCTTCAAAATGACTAGCTCCAACAGAGCTGAGCTCGCGATGAACACGAACGACAGCGTAGACGCGGTGAGTACACAGCTCCGTATACCGCCATTCTGACCGCACGATATAATGTTGTGGTTCTTGATACTAGAATTACATCTGCCAAATTATCAAATAATAATCAGATCTAAATGCCCGCATTACAAGCAACAAGACAAAATACCACACCACCGCCGCGAATCTTAACGAACGTTATATACAGCCAGTCCGGGACATAACTGTTCGACCCGCCGAAGACGGGGCAGATACGAACACCTGAACAAAAAACTCAATAAAAGACTGGCTGACTGGGACTCCATCAAAGTGCTAAAACTGCTAGAGTTCTACCGGGACCTGAAGAAGTTCACATCGTACACATCCTCCACCTCAAATTGGTGGAATATTCTTAAAAAATTAATGAAATTTATAGATAAATTTAAACCGTGCATTGCACAGGGAAACATTATTTAATTAATCAAAGCTGATGGTGTTTGTTGTGTATGTGATTTATGATTATCAAGTTGGTTCGAATTTCTGGTTCTAAATACTATACAAACGGAAAAGCACAACATGCTGAAATAAAATCAATCAACGACATAAGACGATATCTTAAGCATGAAAAATATAAAACATTTTAAATAATTAATAATTACGCCCCTAATTTGGAAATTAGATCGGCACTTTGAGATATACGGCGCGAGAAATATTAGAAGGGGCTGTAAATTTGAGATTCTGAAAACTCTTTAAACAAATATATAGAATTAGTTTCAGGATACTCAGATATTTACGTATTAGGATTAGAATTAATTACTATATCAGAAGTAATTATTTATACATTAGGATAAGAAGGCTCGACCGATATCAAGTCAAATACAGAATAACTTCACTGTACATGATAGACCGATTACACTTCGCAAAAATTATTCATATATCTACATACTCAGAGCGCTTTATAAGGGCTTGCTGCCTGCTACGGTCACTGGGTAAGACGCGAGCAAATGCCCATGCATGTCGCTCGAAGGTCTATGCACCATGCTAGAATGTGCTAATTTTGGTGTGATCACTGGCATTCCCCAAAGGAGGAAGTCCAAGAAGTTTCACGACATTATTTCTTGGACGGATCGTCATTCACAGTCCAACTTTCAAACAAATCCCTTTCTCAATCACAAGTCACTCATATAGCTATTCTCAAATAATTCTAGTCGAATTCAAACAATCTTATAGTGCATGTTGTTATATCTAGGATAATCGCTATACGGTAAAGAGACTGATTCGAAGAATGAAGACAACACCGTTATCTTATAACGCAAACCTATTGCCTCTTTCGTTCATATTTGCAGGTGAACAAATGATACGAAACAATTACATATCGAAATAA
This sequence comes from Bombus turneri, assembly GCA_014825825.1. Taxonomy (NCBI): domain Eukaryota; kingdom Metazoa; phylum Arthropoda; class Insecta; order Hymenoptera; family Apidae; genus Bombus; species Bombus turneri. Next base: position 2,001,906 of record CM026106.1, on the reverse strand, counting down.
ATAATATGGACATTTTAGATCCGAATGTAACAAGTTATTTTCAGTTGGCAATAAAATGTGCGGCAAATCATTCGGCAAGGTTAATGGGAATTTAAAAAAAACGCAATGCGATTGTTCGATTTATCCATCGATCTATATCCACCGAAAAAAATTAAAGGCGCATCAAATATTATATTATCCTCATCGCACGCTTCTAAAATTAATTCGTGATGTGGATCCTCGATCGAATTCTTAACGCCATATGATGTCCCACTTACTGATGTCTGACCAGCCTTGAATACAATTTCACGGGAACAGCGAATGCCTGACACGATAAACAGTGACAAGTGGTCTATCATCGAAGAATATTGCAATGCATTAAAAGCACTCGAAGAAGAAGCTCCTTGTGATTTCCCTTTGTGCTCTAAAATGAAGTCGAAAATCAAATGGAGACGTTTCGACAATGTGGAAAAGGTACAAGAGGTGTCGCAACGAGTACTTGATAAGATTACAAGAAATGATTTCCAAAAGTCATTTGAGACACCATATTACCATTGGAAATAACGTTACAACTACTCCGAAGTGGACGAGAGTGAAAATAAGGTTCATATATTGATGAAACATTTACGAAAGCAATTCCATCTCCATTTGATCGCACCTCGTGTAAATACAGTACCGTAATTTGGGTAAGTATTAAATAGGCTAAAAAGAGCACAACTACTGGGAAGTATAGCGGTTAGTACCACATTGCTCTCACGATCTTTGAAGGTTTGTACACTAATGAAACAATAGAGTTGTAGCAACTGGCAAGAGCTAGTATATTGTAAAGTAAACTATGCATGCACGAAGAAAAAGTGTATCACCATAGAGTGGACAACCAGATTATCCGCGAATGCAAGAACGAGAAATAATGAAGGAAAACACAGTAACTTCTTTATCATCAATAAACAACTATGAAACCTCAAAACAGAGCGCAGGAAAACAACAAAGAAATATAGCAAACGTAGAACAACCCATTTCATGCAATATCAGTATAGAATCAGAAAAGTAACCGACGCAAAAAAAGTCACAAAATATAAAATTACTTGCTAAGCCGGAAAAGACGCAAAAATATTAAATCCAGCGCCCATACTGCTCGGAAAGAAAATACGAAAATGCTAGAAACGAACGAAGGGTCAATAAAGGAAAAGGTTGGATCAAGTATCAAATCCAGCAACAAAAGAAAAAGCAACCAGCATTCCTGCGAGGAAATGGAATTGAAACCAACAAAGTTCTTGCATCCTGGATATTCCGCGTCATCCCACAAATGACACGGTCAAGAATGACTAGTAGAACGAAAGAGAGAGCGAGGTAGGGGCACAAGTATGTGCAAGGAGAAAAGGACAAAAATAATTTTGCTGTTATTACATCTGGAGAAACATGCGCACATCAGGATCAATAAGTAGCCCAACGGGTAGGTTGTAATCGATGGGCCCCCAAGGTGCTGGTGTGGCATTGCACTCTTCACGCCCACCAGTGCCAAGTGCCAACTCCTCCTCCAAGTCGGTGGGGCCTGGTAAACACTGGCATGCCAGTGGCTAACGGAGCAATGGCTATCCCAAACACCTTTCTCCTCTCCTGTCCCCTTATCGCTGTCCGTTCTTCGAGCAGCGACCGGAGGCTCCAGAGGAAGGGTGCCGACTGTACAAGGAGGGCGGCGTAGGCTAGAAACCCACCTTTCTCGAGGAAGAGTACAGGAAGATAACGTGGCTCCAAACCCACACATGACGGGGATCCAATAGGTAGTCGTCGCGGGTTAACAACCCGCCGGATCTGCGTCGAAACTCTGAGCGGGAAAGGACATGACTGGATCCCGGCCGTGAGGCCGAGAGAGGCACCTTACCGAGGAACTCGGAGGTCTCGGCTCTCCTTTCTTTTTCCCACGTCCCCCTTCCCACATCTCCCAACTTCCAGTCCCTCAGGGGCTGCGGACTTGCTGGCGACTCGCAGTACGGCCGTGCGACCCCGAGGAACCCTAGCCCAAATACCGTAACCCATTGGTCATGTCTCAATGGGCCGGGGGTCTCGCCTTTATCGGCCGGACCGCGAGGATGACAACCTCTATAAAAAATCCCTAACCCTACGCAGCGGCGCGCGGTGACGAGGTACCTCGCAGTCGAGGGCATTGCGGGGTGACTGGTGGGTGCATCAGTCATTAGCGGTCAACCCCGGGGTACCTGGCGACCGCCCGGCGGTATCAACCTTCCCCCGGTAAGCGGCTCTTCCGGGGGCGACATCCTTTCCGCACGGAATTGGAGGCACCCGGAAGCCTTGGTGGACGGGTGCCGTAAGAAAATGATGATTAAGAAAACCAAAACAAAAACTGCGAGGAGAGGCAAAGAGGAGAGGGTGGTGGAAGCCGCGAAGGGAAGTGGTGAGGAGGAGCTCGCCCTGGCCCTGGTGCCCATTGGATCGGTCACCGGGAGATCAGAGAATCTGAACTCTCCCAAGGAGCGAGTCGGCCGCCGCACGCGGGGAGCGCGGGACCGATGGGTGGAAGCAACTTCGGAGGAGAACAAAATGGTTTCTGTCGTCCGAGCGCCGCGCACGGAGAAGAGGAAGGCCTGTAGACACGCCGGGTCTAATCCCGAAATGGCCGAGGAAATGAGGACGGCCACCACGGCGGACGTATGGACGCAAATGCTGGAGCAGATCGAGGTGCTAAACATGGTTGCCGACACATCCGGCAATCTGAAGGGCACCTACGTAAAGGCGCTGAGGCATGTGGCGGACGTGTTCGGTAACGGCATTCGAGAGTTGTCGAGGAGGACGGACACTGCCCCGTGTGTCTCCGCCATAACGGAGGCACGTTTGGTGGCACTGGAGGCGGACAGAGCCAGGCCACCCGCGTGGGCCCAGGCACGCTTCACCGAGATCGAGCGCAAGGTGGACGAGTTGGGCACCGCGTTGGCCCGGCTAATGGAGGGACACTCGAAAAGCGACGAAAGAAGTAAGGGAAAGGCCGTCCTCGAAAGGACCGCCCGCAACATGGACGCTGGAGCTCGAAGCGCTCCAGCGGCGACGACGGGTGGACGACAAGCGGCTGTCATGGAATGGTAGACCGTGGACAGGAAGAAAAGGAAAAGCAAGAAGGCGTCGACCGGGAAACAACCGGCGAAAACGACACTGGGGCCAGGGTCGAAGAAGAATCCAACGAAGGCCCCGGAACAGGGAACGGGATCCGCGGGGAAGAAGGGAGGCAAGCCGCCTCTACCACGCCTACCGCGAACATCGGTGGTCACCATTACGGTGAAGGAGGGATCCGGCCAATCCTACGCGGAGGTGTTGGCCGCGGTCAGAGGCATCATCCCTCTGGCCGGGATAGGCGTCAAGGTGCTGAATATGCGCAAGGCCATGACCGGGGGTATCGTACTCGAGATATCCGACGATAAGAACAGGGAGAAGGCCGCCGCGCTGGCTGCGCAGCTGACGCGGAACCTGGACTCAAACAAGGTCCGTGTGGCTGCACCCTTCCAGACCGCGGAAGCGATGGTGATCGGCATAGATGTGTCGGTCACCAGGGAAGAGATCAAGAACACCCTGGCAACGGAAGGTGGCTGCAATGCGGAGGGCGTACAACTGAGCGAGGTCCGTTCGGCCAGTAACGGCCTTGTGTCCGCGTGGATGCGAGTCCCGGCTGGAGCGGTGAAGAAACTTGCCCAGACCGGCAGGGTGCCGATAGGGTGGTCGACGGCGAAGATCGAGGCCATCGCGCAAAAGGCCCCTCCAGTGCTACAAGTTCTTGGAGACCGGGCACGTGAGGAGTACGTGCACTTCCACGGAGGACAGGGGGCACCTGTGCTGTAGCAGGTGCGGCGGCTCGGGACACCGAGCCGGTGGATGTAACGCCGCGAAGCCGAAATGCCCGCTCTGCGAGACGCACGTGGCACCGTCGGCGCACAGGATGGGAGGACCTGCCTGCGCTCCACCGAGGAAGGAGAGAAGAGGAACCGCCCGCGTACTCACGGCCACGGGAGGTGTAAAGGAAGGCTCGCCGCCGCAGGGTTCTCCTGACCCAGGGCTCGCGAGCAAGGAGGCTGGCGCGGATGACGCCAAGAAGTGATGACCCTAGGAGACGAGAAACATGCGCATCCTCCAAACCAATCTGGGACGGTCGAGAAGGGCGCAAGATCTGCTCTTCCAGGCGATCCGGCAGAACGCGGTCGCCCTCGCGGTCGTGGCCGAGCCTTACAGGGTGTTGGACGCCTCGGACTGGGCCGGAGACACGGACGACATGGTCGCCGTGACCTGGATGTCGGCGCCGAGAGTATCCGCTCACAGGGTCCCGCTGGAGCGCGGCAACGGTTACGTCGCGGTCGAGTGGGCAGGGATGGTGGTAGTGGGCGTCTACTTGTCGCCCAACTGCGGATGGACAGCGTTCGAGGACTTCCAGGACGGGCTCGGCGGGGGAGCACGAGGTGGGTATGGGTTCTCAGGGCGTAGGACCACGCCCTGGGAAACCCCGATGGATCTGATGTTCCCCTACAGTCGGGTGGCGGCTGGCGGCTCCTTGGAGACCCGTCAGTTCGCTGATCCGGTGCGGGGAACTTCGGAGAAGTTGGTGGGTCCATACCTGCCAAGACCACTCACCTCACCTTCCCGTGGGGCTCCCCGTCACCCTGCACCGGCCTTGACCGGAACAGGGTGCGAAAGGGTGAGTGGCGCCAGGATGGAATACTGTTGTCGACTACGGCGAATTAATCAAGCAATATGGATAAACACAATAATAGGAAGAAAGTTTACGGTGCAGGGGAGGGATACCCCAGTACCGGCGCAGTTGTGGATTGAAAAGTGGGCCCCACTGCGTCGTCATCTAACGACCACGACCGCTCGGGGGTGGATAGCCAGGCCCCCGATCGTGTTTCTACGACTGGCGAAAGGAGCATGGAGGTGTCCGAAGAGGACCGCACACCTCAACGCGTTAGGGCGAGGAGCTCTACACGGAGAACTGCCGGCAGGATGGAGAGCGAATTCCTCGTTCCGGCAGCGAGTGGGGACGACACGCTAACAGGAGGACTGCGGGCGCGAGCGAGATCCGATGACGAGGACTCGGTCGCCTCGTTCGTATCACGATCGTCCGTGGCTTCCACGGCGTCCGGGAGCAAGAAACGGAAGCTGGTGACCACGACCCCGGACGTGCCGGAGGAATTGCTCACGGAGATGAGGGCGCAATCGCCGGCGGACGCCGACGCCGAGATGGTAAGGCGCCTGTCCGAGATAATGGTGGTGGCAACCAACTCCTCCACCCTTAAGGGGACCTATGTAAAGACCCTTAAGGAAGCAGCGAGCCACATCTCCGCCATATGGACGGTGGAGAAGAACAGAAGGGGTGGCCCTGCGCACGGAGGAGGGGATATGGCTGCCAGGCTCGTCGAAGCGAGGCTGACTATGTTGGAGTAAGAGAATGCATCCCTGCGCAACGAACTTGCCAGAAGGGATGCAAATACGCAAGGAAGTCAACGAGGCGATGGCACCACCACCACCTCCGGATTTGGCGGCCTCTCGCGCAAGAACAGCATACCCCTCGCCGGCTTGGAGAGGATAATTGAGTCGATTGGATCCTCCATAGCCAGGGCGATCGAGGAGCGTCTCGGGGGCCGCCCAAAACGCAGCCCTGCTACACGGCAGAGGTCGCCGGAGCGACCAGCGGCAGCTTGCACCGCTGCAGTGAACCAGATGCCACCACCAGCACCTCCGAGGAGACAGGAGGGCGACGACGACGAATGGAGGGTGGTGGCATCGAGAAGAACGAGGAACAGGAGGAGAAAGAAGAGGGCAACCGCTGTCGGAGAAGCGGTGGCTATAGGAAGACGGACTGCGGCGCCGATGCCGGTGCCACCACCAACAACGACGACGCGCCGACCGCCGCAGCAGCAACAACAACAACAACAACAACAGAGGAAGAAAAAGAAGAGGACAACGGGCGCGCCAAGACCGAACGGCGCCGGCGGCGTCGCTACCGCGGCCAAAGGACCGTCCGTAGTGCCCAGGAAGAACATAGTACGCCCCCCCGCGCCACGAACATCTGCGGTGACGCTGACACTCCGCGAGGGCTCGAAGATGTCCTACGCGGAGGTCATAGTCACCGCCAGGCGGAACGTTCCATTGGAGGAAATCGGCGTCTCATCCGTGGGGATGAAGAAGGCTGTGACGGGCGCCATTATCATAAAGGTGCCCGGGGAAAAGGACAGAGGAAAGGCTTCGCAACTCGCGAAGCACCTCGAGAAGATACTCGACCCGACCACGGTCAAGGTGGCAACTCCCACGAGAACGGCGGAGCTGAGAGTGGTCGGGATCGACATATCAATGAGGAAGGAGGAGCTGAGGGCTGCGCTGGCCTTGGCTGCAGGATGCGGAACCGCGGAGGTGCAGGTTGGGGAGATAGGCACCTCCAGGGACGGCCTCGGGTCAGCGTATGTGAAGTGCCCGGTGGCCGGAGCCCAAAAAATAGCCCGGACAGGTAGCGTCGCCCTGGGATGGTCCACCGCGAGGGTCATCGCCATCGGCAATTCGGAATCATTGAAAAGATAAACGACAACAAAAATTCTAACTGAAGCAATCTTTACATTATTTCTGGTGGCAGCAACTACCATTTACCCGAATTTCAAAATTTAACGGTAACGTAAACAGAACAATCGAAATAAAAATGTAACAATACTATTCGACGTTCCGAGGGACATTCCGGAAAAGAAGATACAGAATTGTATTAGGAAACAGAACTAGGACAGATTCAAGGAAGAGGACGTCGAGGCCATAAAATTCTGCTTCAGGACAGGCCGCAAGGACGCCGAGGAAACCAACTGGCTACTAGAAGTACCCCTCCCCCAGGTAAGAAGTAAACTACTACAAGGCAAGATCTACATTTCCTGGAATGCGTGTAAGATCCGCGATTTTACGGCTGTAAGCCGCTGCTACAAATGCCAAGGCTACGGGCACGTGGCAAAATACTGCCACGTTAACTGCGAGATCTGCGCGCACTGTGCAGAAAGTGGGCACAGCACGAAAGCATGCACAGATAAGGAAAAGCACGCCAGCTGCATAAATTGTAGGAAGGCTGGGAAGAAAGGCGACCATGCAGCATCCGACACGAACTGCCTTATGTACAAAAAGGCCTTGGAGACGGCCGTAGCTAGAACAGAATATGAATAAAAACATAAACGAGAACAGAAGAGGACGTGGGAGAAAATGGAGGATAAGGATCCTGCAGCACAACATGCAGCGATCTAAAACTGTCCCCTATGAGATCAGGGCGCAGATGAGAGCTGATGGCGACGAAATCTTGCTGACGCAAGAGCCATACAGCGTCAACGACAAGATACCTGGACTCGGTACAGGAGTCGCGATCGCCTGTCGAAGATCGAAGAACAACCCGCCAATGGCAGCAGTAGGAGTAAAATCAGAGCACCTAACATCACTCGAAGTCCCTGGGCTCTGAACAACACACTGCGTATGCGTGCAGGCAAGTGACGGAGAAACAGAATTATACGCGATAAGTCAGTACTTTCCGCCGACCGAAAACATCGAAGTCGGCATCGAACAGTTAGACAAAGTACTGAGGAGTCTCAGAGGCAAAAGAACAATCATTGGTCTGGACTCAAATGCAAAGTCATCATTGTGGAACAGCAAGAGCACAGACGACAGAGGAGAAGCTCTAAAGGCTGTTATAGCACAATACGGCCTCTATGTCCTCGACCAACCAAAGCAGGCCTCCACATTTGAGACTACCCGAGGGCGATCGAACATAGACATAACCCTAGCGAGTCCAGAAGCAATACCGCTCGTGAGAGAATGGAGCGTCCACGAGGACGGAATTTCCAGTGACCACAGGATCCTGGAGAAGCGCCTGGAACTCGAAAAAAAGTGCCACATCGCAGCTTAAGGAAAAACGATACAACACGCGAAAAGTCAACTGGGAAGTGTTCCAAAGAGTTGTCACGGAGGGGGGAGAGACACTCCGAAGGACACCCCTTCAAAAGGCTGAAGTCGTAGAACAAATGACCGAACAAATGCAGGCGGTCTTCATAAGAGCCTACGACGCGGTCATTCCTAAAAAGAAATGGCACTATACGTCGGTACCATGGTGGACGCCCGAGCTCACACGAGCAAAGAAAAATACCTACCGGGCAAGAAGAAGGTACCAAGGGGCCAAGAACCCCGCAACGAGGGAAGAAGAGAAGCTGCAGTATAGAGAAACCAGGAAAGAATACGTGAAGATGATCACGAAAGCCAAGATACAAAGCTGGCAAGAATTCGTCAACAAGGAGGGCAATAAAGAACCTTGGGGAATCCCATATAGAACGGTCACAGGAAAACTTAGGAGAGAACAAGCAGTATCGACCCTGCGGACACCACAAGGGGAAACCTCCAACTGGCGAACGACCGCAGCAGCGATGCTGTCCGCCCTCCTACCCGACGACCAAGAAGATACGGATACCCCGGAACAGACAGAGATTAGACGGAGCACGACAACCCCGGAACAAACAGAGATTAGACGGAGAACGACAACCCCTCCAAATGCCGAAGACACCCCAGATTTCCAGCTCGAAGAACTCTGCGAAGCAGTAAAACGACTGACAAGAGGCAAATGTCCTGGCCCCGACTTGATCGAGGCGGAAACAATACAGCGCGCCTGGGGTAGGGGGGGATCCACCAGGAACTACTTAGTCTCATGAACGGCTGCCTCACCTTGGGGGTCTTCCCAAAAAGATGGAAAGTGGAGAATGTAATCACCATCCCGAAAGGACCGGATAGGGACAGGAGTAGTCTGAAGTCCTACAGACCGATCTGCCTGCTCTCAATGGTAGGCAAACTGCTGGAAAGACTGATGGCTACTAGGATGGCGACCATCTTACATAAACAAGAGATGTCCTCAGACCGGCAATATGGCTTTCGCCCCGGAAGATCCACGGTGGACGCAATTGTCAAATTCCGCGAAAAAGTCGAACAAATGAGCGACAGAAAATATGTCCTCGCAATAGCGCTCGACATTTCAGGAGCCAGACCTACCAAAGTATCTAGAAGGGGAGATGAAAGGGAAAGACAAAAGTATGCTAGCAAGATTTAGGTGTGGTAACGAAACCAGAGCTAGGGAACACTGGAAAGAGGAGGAAGAAAGAGGATGCAGATTGTGCAGTAAAGGAGAAGAGGACTTAAAACACATATTAAAGGACTGCGAGATAACAGGAGCAGTAAGGAACATGATAGAGACACTAAGTGAGACTGGAGAAGGGCTGGCAGACTTGAAAGCGATAATAGATAGAAGAAGAGTAAGGGAAGAAGGGGAGGAATGACAGAAAGGGAACAGACCAAAGAAATGAGCCAAAGACGAAAGGTGCAGTTAATGTTAGTTATAAGTTAGAATAAGGTGCAATAGTTAAAAATAAGAGAAATTAGTAATTGTAGTATATATGTAAATATTAGAGATGTAAAACCGGAGGTCGTCCAAAGGCGAAAGGTAATGGAATGGAAAATAAATAATAATAATACATTTCAGGAGCCTTCGACAACGTATGATGGCCGAACGTATTGCACGAACTGAAGAGAGGAGGCTGCCCCAACAATCGGTATCGGTTGACGAAGAGCTACTTTTCGGACAGAATCGTGCAAATCTAGGAGGACTAGGTCCAAGTTTTTGGAACCTTATATTCGATGATCTGCCGGCAGAGTTAACGACAAACGCGATAGAGTGCGAACCTATCGCGCACGCGGATGACATAGTGTTCCTAATCGCTGGAAACGCTAGGATCGAATTATAGGAAAAAAGGACAAGACGTAGTTACACGCGTTTCCAAGTGGTGTACTAGGAAAATGCTATCGCTATCGACAGAAAAGACGGAGATGCTACTTGTTAAGGGCAAATTGGACGCGGAGAGACCACCAACCATCAAGATAAGTGGAAAAAGCATCAAAATGAGACAGGTAATCAAATATCTGGGAGTGTACCTGGAGAGAGGCCTAAAAATCAATCGGCACGTGCAAGAAACAACTCGCAAGTGCCAAAAACTATTCAACAGCCTCGCAAGAGTGGCCAAGACGAAATGGGGACTCTGACAATCAGCCATGAGTACGCTGTACAAAGGGCTCTTCGAACCGATAACCACATACGCCGCGGCTGGCTGGAGCGACCTGTTGAACGGGAGAACGAAGCGCAGCTTCGCATCCTCGTGGCCCCCGCTGGTAACGGTGCGGCGAGATGCGTGCATCGCGCCGCGCTGGCTAAGCGATCTGCCGTCCGAAAGAGTAGGTTCAACTTGTCCAATGAACCGAAAGGAGAGGGCAGGGTTTTTCCAAGCCGCGCACACACGACCAATGCGCGCCGTGCCCTGGGCAATGGACGCTTGAAAGTAGACGATAATAATTAACGAACATCTATCAGCGAAGCCAGTATGAGTTTTACACTCCGGGAATGGCGCGGTCGGCCAGAAGCCGAGCCCCTTATACGCTAACACTATTTGGTTCCGGGGGTGTCGGCGGCAGCCAACGCCTTGTGCGGCCTACTGCCGTACAGCGGCGGGGCGGAAGTCGCGGTGCGCCGTCTATACGAGGACGTCGTTCGGTCCCGGGTAATATACGGGACCCCGATATGGGCGGACGATCTGATGGCGAGTCGTCGCAGCATCCTGCTCTTCAGGAGACTGCACAGAGCGACCGCCATCAGAATCGTCAGGGGATATCGAACGGTATCGCACGCATCGGCGACCGCGCTGGCCGCGTCTCCCCCGTGGGAGCTGAGGACGCTGGTGCTGAAACAGCGATACATCCGGAGGAGGAGAGCGCTGGACCCGGGACAGGCGGCGGTCCCGTACGATCCGGAAGCCGCCGAGGAAGACGCTTGGGACCAGTGGCGATCCCAGCTAGTCAGAGAGGGAGGCGAACATCGAGGCGCGGAGGCGGTCCTGCCAAATTGGGAGACATGGAGAAGACGTGGCGGCCTGCTGTTCACGTACAGGATGACCCAGGTACTCATCGGACACGGTGTGTTCGGGAGTACCTGAAGAAGATCGTATGCGAGGAGACGGACGTCTGTCACCACTGCGGGGAAGGCAGGGACACGGCGCAGCACACGCTGGAATTCTGTCCGACGTGGGAGCTGCCCCGCCACACCCTGCGTCTCATCATCGGCGAGAAATTGGCCCCTTCGGCGGTTGTGAAAGCGATGTTGAACGGGCCACAGGGGTACGAGGCCGTCCGCTGCTTCTGCTAGCAAGTGATGCTCGTCAAGGAGCGGGCAGAGAGGGACAGAAAGAAAACCTCTCACCCTAGCAGAGTAGCGCGGCGAAGAGGGATGGCGGTCAGACGACCCAAAGCTGCCTCTCTGTCATTCCGACAGGCTGCGTTGAAAAGAAGGGGGGACGGCGCTAGGGGCGATGACCCCCTCTAGCGCCAAAGTCGATAGTTAGGAGTAGCTTGGAGCGGCTCGAACGCGAGTTGGGTGTGCACCGGAGAAGATGGTTCGCAAGAGGACCCCGGTACGCTCCCGTCGAGCGTGTAGGGATGCCATCGTGGAGTTTTAGTCGGTAAGAGTCCGACACTACTCGGCTGTTGCAATTTTGCAACAGCGAGTGTCCATGAGGATTTATCCACGTAAAAAAAAAAAAAGGTTGTAATCAATGATCAAAAATACGAGAAAAATATGCAAAGCTAGTGGCAACACAAATCCTCAAAGTACTTCCCCTTGTGGCGTCAGATGCTCTGCAAACCGTCGTCACAGGTAACAGCGAGGCGACGGGACGGAAAAACTAAACAATCAAGAAAAATGACCGATCCCAGGTAGCGGGCAGTCCACCGAGCGTTTTCGACAACCGTAATAAAACAGAACAGAATGTTTCCGACCGTCACACCGAACAGTTTGACGAACCGCTTGTACGCACGATTTCAGAGAATAAACTTCGTTAAGTCTAAAACCGAATAATTTATTATTGCACCCATACCACCTCATCCTTTCCCCAAGAACACTACATAGCAACTCGATAAAGCAAGCAATGAATCTGTTAACAAAACACATCAAAGGCTTCCATGTGAAACGTATGAACAACGATAAAAGCATACTAGACAATTACAGAATAGCCAGCAACCTATCAACACGGAATGACACACATTGCTTCATACACGCCCAAAACAAAAAAATATACAATCATATTATTAAAAAATATCGAAAACTTCATTGAAGCCCAAGAAGAATTAGGAACATTATTCTCCAAACAAATAAAATGTATAGATTTTATAAATGTAAAAAGACGTTCGATTAAAAGATCGCTTTAAGAAAATTAGAATCTATAATTTCTTTTAAAGATATAGCAATGTAAATTACATCAGTTACAAGAGGTTACACAACCGAGGCGAGTGTCCGCACTTTTTAAGACCAGGTATCTCGTTCAGTTCTGTAATAAACGGTAAAAACAGGATAGAGGTGTCAATGGAAGTATCAATATCAACTCCCGGTAGCAATAATAATAATCATAACACTCCTGTAGGGCAAACTATACAAAACTCCATAATAGGCCAGGTAAAAAAAAAAAGAAAAAATAGAATCAATGATATCGATTCAAATGTCGCGACTAATCGAACGAATAGAATTACATAAGGAATGCTGAAGTTATTAGGAAAAATAGAATAAGTATAATATATACTTTCGTTTGAAACATAGGAAAGATCGGATGTTCCATGTTATCTCAAATTCATTATAAATATATTTTACTCTTTATTTCTTTCTGTGCAATTCTTAAAAGAAAATGTCACGTTATAAACCCCGTTCATCTAAAATACTTTTCAGTAACTCGTTTGATTCGCCTCGGATAAAACATTAATTTCCAAAGGCTTTATCGTATAATTATCGTTTAAATAATGGGCTGTTACGGATTTATAAATTTTAGATGCCTGCAATTGAAGAAGATGTTATGAAAGATATGAAAATGACAAGTCAACATACTGCGTGAAATATAAGAGCTATTAAATATTTTACGAGGGATTGAAGTAACAAATCATTGTTACAAAAGTTGTTTCTAATACGAAGGTGGACATTATAACGTATAAATAATTTTCGTGTTGCTAAAGCAGTGGAGACTTCAATTGTAAAGGCTTCAAAATCAAGAAAGTCTTTTTTTAATGGAATGTTATTCGGCTGAAACAACTCCAGCGGCAGACCTTAAAAAGTTCGCGTTACGTTCAAATCTTCAGATCTTCTTTTGTTAATATCGAAGGACAAACGCAAATTTGAAGGAGCCGACCAAGTGTCACAGACGGACAAACAGCGTGTAACTTTAAAATAACTTAAGATCCGAGTTATCTGTATTCAGTTAATTGCATATTTATGTTTATATTACATATATTTCTATTCTGCGTCTTTAATCCTCTCAGTTTCACATCAAGTGAACCTGTGACCATCTCTATTCTGGGATGGAGTCAGCATACGGCAACATTTATACTTTTGCTGTCCGACATGGATCGGATCTCCATGGAATTCTCCCAATTGTTTTTAAACGTAGCTTCGTATTATTCCGCGTGCTTTGCAGTATGTTTGACAACTCGTTGACGACAGGAATTCTTCTGGATGCTTAGAGAACTAATACAATCACTTCTACATTTAAATCTGGCGATGCGGTGAACCGTAAACCGGTCTGCATCATCGATGTAATGTCAAAGTTATTCGAAAGCGATGTTGTTGATATTGCTAAACTTCATGTCACGTCTCTGATCTATAACGAGCAACGTGGTTTTACGCCAGCCTTGTCCACAGTAGCTAATCTCTCTATTTACCGTAATTTTGTCTCAACCAGTCTAGAGAATAACCAAGTGGATCGAGTGTACAGCTTTTTTAAAAAGACTTTTCACACAGTACTACATAATATTATGAGTTCAAAATTGTTGCATTGGGTTCTTGTAATCAGTCGCTTTCTTGGTTGACAAGTTACTTTAGCGATCATGAGCAGGTTCTTCACCTCGGTCGTTACTCAAGTATCTCTCCAAGGTTCATTTCTTGATCCCTTGTACATCATTTCATGACTTGCGTTTCACCTCAACTGAACTTTGACAACTTGTGCGGAACAAACGGTACTTCGCTCACTTTAGACAAATATTATTTGGTGACTGTCATTTCTCAGCCTTCGAAATTAAACAATTTGGGTGTCCGTTACAGCACTGTTAAATTCCCTACTTCACTGACAGCGTGTAGTTGGCGAGACCTCTAAAAGAATCGGGTTTGTGAAGCGTTGTACGGTGAACTTTCAAAGCTTGCGAACTATCAAAATGCTATATTGTTTTTTCGCGTGACCTCGTCTAGAATATATATCTGTCGTTCCATTTCGTCATCCGATCACGTATAAACAGTCAATCGAGAGAGTCCGGCATATCTTCTTCAGATTTTCAGCATTGAATCTGAGTCCGGAAATGGCCGTAACAGATCACGATTATTCCCCATCATGAAAAAAATTAACATGCGAACTCTTGAGTCATGGAGAATTACTGACCCGTAAATGCCGACCTGATGTTCTTATTCCGGTTGATGAATGGCTTTGTGAGTTGTTGGCAACTTCCATCGAACATACATTTTTATTATATGAACTTTGAAGTCGCTGAGATTTACTCGTGCCTTACGTCCAATTCGCTATTCTTCTATATTAGGTAACTCTTACCTCCTAAATCACATATGTATCAAAGCGAATATGTTCTGTGCATATTTAAATCATTACGCACGTGATATCTTCTATTTCTAAAAATTAAAAGTTAAAATATTCCTGCCAGTGTAATTTTATGTATTTTTACTATGAATCTTTCAACTGCTTGCATACAGATATATAGCGTTTGTACACTAATGAGAGTTTGTCCCGTTTATAATAGTACTAGAGATAAATAAATTCGTACGTTCTACATTTCTTTATACGTAACATAATAACGGTCTTAGGATGAATCCCATGATCCACTACACATCGTTTCATCCGTATCTCATAATGTCCCCACTAATGCGAAATAACTTTTGCAAAAACATTTTTGTGATAACATTAATCCCTCCTGAGATACTTCACCATTCTCACTTCAACGTAATATCGTTTACGATATCTACCAGTATCTTCTGTATCATTTGAAAAAGAAACCTTTCGAAACGCTTATGAAGAGAATTTACGAACATCTTTTTAATGCTTTTGATTTTACATGAATACATGGGCTTTCATCATGGATAAATGGACATGGCATACAGAATTGCTCACATATATCATATCGGTAACAGTGCGCTATTTAAACGCTACGTTTAATATGAAAAATTACAGGTACTTTAAGAATTGAAATTCCACACCTTTAATGAATGGGGTTTTAATAACACTAACTTTAACGTGTATCCAATTTATAATCAATGCAAACATAGTAAGAAGGCAACACAGTTATCTTATAACGCAAACCTATTGCCTCTTTCGCTCACATTTGCAAGTGAACAAACGATACGAAACAATTACATATCAAAATAAAAAATATGGACATTTCACATCCGAATGTAACAAGTTATTTTCAGTTGATAATAAAATGTGCGGCAAATCATTCGGCAAGGTTAATGGGAATTTTAAAGAAACGCAGAGCGATTGTTCGATTTTTCCATCGGTTTATATCCACCGAAAAAAATTAAAGGCGCACCAAATACTATATTATCCTCATCGCACGCCTCTAAAATTAATTGATGATATGAACTGATTGGTGATTGTGATTGGTGATTGGCGATGGAATTCTTAGCGCCATGTGATGTATCGTTTACTGACGTGTGACAAGCCTTGAATACAATTTCACGGGAACAGCGAATGCCTGACACAATAAACAGTCACGAGTGGTCTATCATCGAAGAATATTGCAATGCATTAAAAAATATCGAAAACTTCATTGAAGCTCAAGAAGAACTAGGAGCATTACTCTCCAAACAAATAGAATGTATTGATTTTATAAATGTAAAAAGACGTTCAACTAGAAGATCGCCTTAAAAAAATTAGAATCTATAATTTTTTTATAAGATATAGATTCGAAAATCACCGCTCCTGCATCTATTGTCTGATAATAAAGCACGTTACATGTAACTGCAATGTAAATTACATCAGTTACAAAAGGTCATACAACCGAGGCGAGTGTTCGCACCTTATAAGACCAGATATCTCGTTCAGTCCTGTAATAAACGGCAAAAACAGGATAAAAGTATCAATAGAAATATCAATATCAACTCCCGGCAGTTCCTTAACTAAGAAGTGATAGTAAGGCAAGTATGATAACTAAGGAATGACAAATGAAAGGAGTTGCAGACCAAATCCATTTCCAGCTTGATGAAATCGAAATTAAATAAACAATAGTAATAGTCACAACACTGTCGTAGAGCAAACTATACAAAACTCCGCAATAGAGCAGGTAAAAGAAAATAATAGAATCAACGATATCCATTCAAATGTCGCGAATAATCGAACGTATAGAATCAAACTCGAACAAATTCAACATTACAGCGGAAGTACTCGATATAGGATTTTAACTGGCGTGTAACAATAATAGAGAACAACGTAACATCGTTGGAAAAATCCCCTACAGCAAACTCCGCATTGTAAAGATGTTTAAATAAATATAATCCACATATGGTCTTTCTTTGTGGGCCCAAATTAAAAGCGAGATACTACATTAGTTTTAAATGTTACAAGTTCAGATATGGACCGGTGAGCCGAGCGCTAAATAAACTGAGAGGATTGGAATACCGATAAAAAATATTATTAAACGCAAAACCGTCTAGCTACGGGGCATCAAAGCAACAACATTCGAAACCAGCATTGTGTAAATCAAAATACAGGATGATAACAAGTTATAATCGATAGCAGTGTATGCAACTAACAGCTGCAAGGAAGAATTCATGAATGAATTCAAAACAGTCTCCCAGAAACTTGTGCCGCATAAACCGAATGATTTGTACGTCAAACACGAAACACGGAAGAACCGAATAAACAACCATGAAGGAGACGCGCTTTACAATTGACTCGACAAATATCAAGTAAAATGCTACGCCTATACTACCAGAAAAGAAAATAACAAAATATAAGGACGCATTGATAATAAAGGAAAACGTTGGATCAAGCGCCAAATCTAGCAACAAAAGAAAAAGTATTTCAACGTAGAAAGACTCCTTTGAAAACGAAATTTTTTATTAAGAAGATTGTTACGTCGGTCGACTTTCTACCTGAGCCAGGCTGCACACCGCGGGCAGGATGGCAGCCAGATGTCCGCACATCCTTGTCGCGTACCTTCAATAGCCTCAAGGACCCGTCATAAACCTTAGGAAATTCGGATTAAGGTCCTACGAGCCGGATGTAGGATCTGTTTAACAACTGTTCTAAGGTTTATTGTCCATTACGGGAAAGTTAGTTTTTCGCACGTACGGTGCCTCCCACTATCAAGTTTTTTTCGAGAGCGGCCAAAGACCCTTCCTAGTCCACCAGTCGTCTTATTAGCCAATGAGAAACAATGTCCACTGCCCTCACTTTCCTAACTAAAAATGATGAACAAATCCGCTGGTCCCATGCGCTAGACACACCCATCCACTAGCTCTCCTCCGACACAGCATCGTCACTTCACATTCATTCGTTCATCATCAAAACAGTCAAGTTTGTAAGGAGTTCTATCCTTAAACATTTATTTAAGTCGTACCGACGCATCATTGTAATTCTTTATACTTAGTAAGCTGCTGGAATAAACAATAATTGATACTTGTTAAATCAGTGTAATTTCAATCAAACCACCCCTATTATCGTAATAGAAATAAGGGAATCGATCAGTTCGTGGCGTCGATTGTTTAATCGTAACGGGAATTTACGACTCCCGTTGACGTGCTTCCTCGCGATCGCGTCTCTCCGCGAACGGTCGTAACATTTGGTCCTCCGAGCCGGATTCAGTGGCAAGTGAAAAGTGCATACCAGTGACACCCACTACCATACAGTGCCACGTGTATCCAACATAACCAGCAGCAGAAGCGTTGCCACTCCAGCGAAGTCAACAACGCCAGGGTCTATCAACTTTGAAGAGGCAAAACCCGGTGGTTGAAGAACGCGACCACGCAACCTCCGCCGCAGCTAAGCAACGTCAAATCGTTCACTAATTACAACAACAACGTAAGCTTGTTCCTTGCATTGTCAATTCGCTATTCGCCGTAACAATGGCAACCGCAGATAAAACTACCTCCTTGCGTCGGAGACGGGGCTATTGTGGCCGTCAAATCACGCTCCTATCGAAACAAGTGGATGAGTACGAACAGTCCGACCATCATGATGACTCCGAATTAATATTCATCGAAAAGGAAGTAGCTAAATACGGACATGACTTGAACGCCTTACGAGTCGAACTGCTCGACACGAGCGATGATGAAGACGCACGCGGCGTCGAGATATATCAACAGTATTCTACTTTAGGAAAACGGATAACCCATCTCTTAAAAGGCGCACGAATAACTTCACCGTCAACGCCTACTATCAGCGAATCAGCCATTACGTTCGAGCCTACCCCGATTAGACTACCAACGATTCATCTGTCCACTTTTGATGGCACCATCGAGAATTGACATTCTTTCTAAGACTCCTTCTCGTCGACAATAGATCAGAATGAGCAATTAACGCCGGTACAAAAGCTCCATTATCTCCGATCATTCTTGACTGGACGGGCCGCGCAGAGTATTCAGTCGTTAAAAGTAACCGCCGTTAATTATCCCATCGCGATGGACATACTTAAAGACAAATTTGATTGTCATCGTCAGATCTGTATGCGCCACTGGGACCTGATTACCGACTACCCTAAAATAACCACGGAGACCCCCGAAGCCGTAGATGATTTCCTCGAAACGGTCAAGGCAAATCTACAAGCTTTAGAAAGATTAGGTGATCCGGTCACTTCAAACACCGTGCTTATAAAGGTATTCATCTCGAAGTCACCGTCATCTACAATTCGTAAATGGCAACGTACGCTACAAAACAAACAACTACCGCCATACACGCACTTGGTGGATTTTCTAAAAACGCGAACGAACGGCGATAGGGTTAGCTCCACATCAACCGAAAAAAAAGGCGTCCAACAAACACAACCGTCAATGACAACCCGCCCCGCGAAGTTACGCATTCGTAACGACACGTAGTACGTTGAAGTGTCCAACCTGTCAAGAATAACACAACATATGGGATTGCGAAGTCTTCAAGACTACGACGGCCAAAAGGCGGTTTGAAATCGCCAAGAAAGCTTCGCTCTGCACCAATTGTTTAGGGACAGGGCATTCTCTTGCTCAGTGCCCCGCCAGTTCATATCGTGTATGCAGACAACGACACCACACATATTTACACCGAGATCAAGGTCACATCTCAACACGAACATTTAGCGGTCGATCTTCGAGCGGCCGATCATCAAGCGATCGATCATCTAACGGTCATTCGTTGAGCGATAGATCATATAACGGGCGATCATCACTAGCTTCATCGACACCTCGCTCGTCACATCGTTCGAGACGATCCGATACGTCTCCCCGGACATCTCCCCGATCGTCTCCCGGAACGCTTCACCGAACGTCGCACCAAACGTCTCCCAAAACGTCTCCTAAACGCGAATCTCGATCATCACGAACAAGGATAGCCGGATCAACTCCATCGATCAATTCCAAACGACAAGGAGAACAATGACTACCTCAGACGACGTTAATAGGGACCGAATCACGGACGACAGATTCCCTGACTTCGCTTCCTTCAGAGCCATTGCGTCACGATCTGTTAGTGATAGCGCAGGTTAGTATCCTAAATCATAAAACTCAACCATTCCGTTGTAGAGCTCTGCTAGACACCGGCTCTAGTATGAACCTCATCACCGAAAAACTCGCCAAGTCACTAAAGCTCAACCAACGGAAATGTTCGGTCCCAATCGGAGCACTCAACACGTTATCGACGACATCGAAACGTTATATCACGGCTACGATCACTTCAATTGACGGCACATACGAACGTACATTGACGTTCCTAACTATTTCAATCATATCCACGTGGATCCCAGATCAACCTGTCGATCGATTAACGATACAGATACCTAGGTATCTCCAACTGGGGAGCACGAGGTGGGTATGGGTTCTCGGGGCGTAGGACCACGCTCCGGGAAACCCCGATGGATCTGATGTTCCCCTACAGTCGGGTGGCGGCTGGCGGGTACTTGGAAACCCGTCAGTTCGCTGATCCGGTGCGGGGAACTTCGGAGAAGTTTGTGGGCCCATACCTGCCAAGACCACTCACCTCACCTTCCCGTGGGGCTCCCCGTCACCCTGCACCGGCCTTGACCGGGACAAGGGTGCGAAAGTGTGAGTGGCACCAGGATGGATAACCGTTGTCGACTACGGCGAACAATACGAAAACAATTGATTGTCACAAAAATAGGAAGAAAGTTTACGGTGCAGGGGAGGGATACCCCAGTACCGGCGCAGTTGTGGGTTGTCAAGTGGGCCCCACTGCGTCGTCATCTAACGACCACGGCCGCTCGGCGGTGGATAGCCAGGCCTCCGACCGTGTTTCTACGACTGGCGAAAGGAGCATGGAGGTGTCCATGGAAGACCGGACACCCCAACGCGCTAGGACGAGGAGCTCCACGCGGAGAACTGCCGCCAGGATGGAGAGCGAATTCCTCGCTCCGGCAGCGAAAGAGGAAGACACATCGACAGGAGGAACGCGGACGCGAGCGGGGTCCGACGACGGAGACACGGTCGCCTCGTTCGTATCACGATCGTCCGTGGCTTCCACGGCGTCCGGGACCAAGAAGCGGAAGCTGGTATCCACGAGCCCGGACGTGCCGGAGGAACTTCTCACGGAAATGAGCGCGCACTCGTCGGCGGACGCCAACGCCGAGATGGTGAGGCGCCTGTCGGAAATAATGGTGGTGGCAACCAACTCCTCCAACCTTAAGGGAACTTATGTGAAGACTCTTAAGGAAGCGGCGAGCCACATCTCTGCCATATGGACGGTGGAGAAGAACAGAAGGAGTGGCCCTGCGCACGGAGGAGGAGATACGACGACCAGGCTATTCGAAGCGAGGCTAGCCAGGTTAAAGCAGGAGAATGCTTCCCTGCGCAACGAGCTTGCCAGAAGAGATGCAAATACCCAAGGTGGCCAACGAGGCGACAGCACCACCGCCACCTCTGGATTTGGCGGCCTCACGTACGAGAGCAGCACACCTCTCGGCGGCTTGGAGAAGATAATCGAGTCCATCGGATCCTCCATAGCCAGGGTGATCGAGGAGCACCTCGGGGGCCGCCCGAGACGCAGCACTGTGACGCAGCAGAGGTCGTCGGAGCGACCAGCGGCAGCCAGCACCGCTGCAGCAAGCCAGATGCCACCGCCAGCACCTCCGAGGAGACAGGAGGGCAACGACGGCGAGTGGAAGGTGGTGGCATCGAGAAGAAGAACGAGGAACAGAAGAAGAAAGAGGAGGGCGACCGCCGTCGAAGAAGCGGTCACAACAGGAAGACGGACTGCGGCGCCGATGCCGGTACCACCACCGCCAGCGGCAGCGATGACGCGCCGACCGCCGCAGCAGCAGAGGCAGCAGCAACAACAACAACAACAACAACAGCGGGGGAAGAGGAAGAAGGGAACTACGGGTGCGCCAGGACCGAGCGGCGCCGGCAGCGTCGCTGCCACGGCCAGGGGACCGTCCGCAGTGCTCAGGAAGAACGTGGCACTCCCTCGCACGCCGCGAACATTTTGCGGTGACGCTGACACTTCGCGAGGGCTCGAAGATGTCCTATGCGGAGGTCATAGCCACGGCCAGGCAGAACGTCCCACTGGAAGAGATCGGCGTCGCTTCGGTGGGGATGAAGAAGGCAATGACCGTGGCCATAATTATCAAGGTGCCCGGGGACAAAGGCAGGGAGAAGGCGTCGTAACTGGCGAACCACCTCACAAGGATACTAAACCCGACCGCGGTCAAAGTAGCAGCTCCCACGAGGACGGCGGAGCTGAAAGTGGTCGGGATCGACATATCAGTGAGGAAGGAGAAGCTGAGGGCAGCGCTGGCCTTGGCAGCAGGATGCGGAACCACGGAGGTGCAGGTCGGGGAAATAGGCACTTCCAGGGACGGCCTCGGGTCAGCGTACGTGAAGTGCCCGGTGGCCGGAGCCCGAAAACTAGCCCGGGCAGGCAGCGTCGCCTTGGGATGGTCAACCGCGAGGGTCATCGCCATCCCGAGAAGGTCGCTCCAGTGCTTCAGATGCCTGGAGCTAGGGCACGTTAAAGCAACGTGCACGTCCGCCGTGGAACGAGGGCACCTGTGTTACAGGTGCGGCGGAAGCGGACATCGGGCAAGGAGCTGCCCCGCCTCCGCATCAAAATGCCCGCTGTGCGAATCACTCGGGGCACCCGCCAACCACAGGATGGGCGGAGCGGCGTGCTCGCCGCCGAGAACAGCAAGCACCAGCAACAGTAGGAGGAGGAGACCCACTCGCGAACCAGCCACCGTGGGAGGGACGACAGGGAGCACCGCCACAGCCGCCGCCACCGTCGCCGAAACAACAACAGCAGCAGCAGCAGCAGAAATGATGGTCGCGACAGCAGCAACGGTAGATGGCCCGGAGGAGGCCATGGAGTTGGGACAATAGCACTCCAACGCATCCTCCAGGCTAACCTAGGAAGATCGAGACGAGCGCAAGATCTGCTCTTCCAGACCATCCGGGAGAGCAGAATCGCCCTCGCGGTGGTAGCGGAGCCACATCGCGTTCCCGACTCCCCCAACTGGGTCGGGGACCTGGATGGGACAGCAGCAGTTGGATGGACGGCATCTACGACGCCCGGCTTTACCGGCACCCTGCTGGAACGCGGCAACGGCTACGTCGCGGTCGAGTGGGCCGGAATAGCCGTACTGGGCGTGTACGTCTCCCCCAACTGCGGCCTGGACGCGTTCGGTGGCTTCCTCGACGAAGTGGGCAGTTGCATCAGGAGGAGATGTCGCCCCCGCCAAGTGCTGGTGCTGGGGGACTTTAACGCCCGCTCCACGCAGTGGGGAGACACGCGGACAACGACGCGAGGAAGAGTGTTAGCAGACTGGGCCGCGGGACTGGGGCTGCTGCTGTCGAACAGAGGAACAGCGAGTACGTGCGTGGCATGGCGGGGGTCCTCGGTGATCGACTTAACGTGGGCCACCGCCAGCCTGCACCGACGAACACGGGGATGGAGAGTGGAAGAGGGGGTCGAGACCCTGTCCGACCACCTCTATGTGACGATGGGGCTGGTCCCGGAACCTGCGTCCACCGGACGGGCCGACGACGACAACGACGCCCGAGGTCCGCATCGCTTCCGTGTGCCGCCAATACCAAGATGGCGGCTGAAGGAAAGGAACCAAGACCTGTTCCGAGCTGCTGTCTCCGTGTCCGCATGGAGTTGGGACGCGCGGGCAACGCGGGAGGACGGCAGCATCGACGAGGAAGCGGAGGACCTGCGGAGGGGAATGACCTCGGCCTGCGACGCCTCGATGCCGCGCTCTAAAGCCGCCTATGGAGCGCGAAACCGGGGTGTCTACTGGTGGACCGGGGAAATCGCGGAGCTCAGAAGAGAATGCGCCCGGGCCCGAAAGAGATACCAAAAGGCCAGGCGCAGACGAACGCGCGACGAGGAAAGGATCTCCCGTTTCTACGCGGTGTACAAGGAGAGGAGGCGCACGCTCCAGCGGGAGATCCGGACCGCGAAAGCTCGGGCCTGGAGCGAGCTCGTCGAGTCGGTCGAAGCCGATCCGTGGGTACGACCATACCGACTGGTGACGAAGAGGCTTCAACCACCAGCCCCACCGCTGACCGCGAGCATGGAGCCAGGGCTGCTGGACAACGTGCTGGGTGCCCTTTTCCCACGACGGAGGCAGGACGACACGGGCGGCGCTGGCCGCGACGCGAGAAGAATGCCAGTCACCCACCCCAACGAGACCACGGGGTGGAACGAAGAGCTGCGAGTAACGAAAGAAGAGTTGCTCGCGGCAACGAAGAGGATGGCGTCCCGCGGCGAGGTGGCGCCTGGCCCGGATGGAAACCCGGGTCGTATATGGGCGGAGGCGATGGAGACTCTGGCTTCCCGTTTGCAGAGCCTCTACACCCGGTGCCTGAGGGAGGGCGCCTATCCCCGGGCATGGCGATCGGCGAGGCTGGTCCTGCTGCGGAAGGAAGGCCGTCCGGCGGACTCACCGTCGGCGTACAGGCCGATATGCCTCCTGGACGAGGTGGGCAAGCTCTTCGAGCGGATAATCGCCGCCCGTCTGGAGGCCCATATCACGAGGCGTACGCCTGGCTGGCACGACAGCCAGTTTGGGTTCCGCCGGGAGAGAACAACGGTGGACGCGGTCAGGCAGGTGCGAGCAACCACGGACGACATGGTCGCGAGGAAGGGAGTGGCGATCGCGGTCTCACTGGATGTGACCAACGCCTTTAACTCCATCCAGTGGGACAGGATAGTGGAGGCACTGGAGCGATCGGAGGTGCCAACGTACCTGGTGCATCTGATCCGGTCGTACCTGTGTGACCGGTGGATCACGTACGCCAGCAAGGGCGGGGAAGAAAGAAGAGCCGTCGAGTGCGGGGTCCCGCAGGGGTCGGTCCTGGGACCCATCCTATGGATCACCGCGTACGACTCGGTTCTACGATGCCCCATGCCGCCGGACACGGCCCTGGTGTGCTACGCAGACGACACCTTGGTCATGGCCGGTGGACGAGGATGGTACGAGGCGCAGGGGAACGCGGGGACCGCCGTGGCGTGCGCGGTGGGGACCATCCGAGGACTGGGCCTGAGAGTGTCACCGGCCAAGTCGGAGGCACTCGGCTTCTTTGACCGTCGTCGCAGAGGAGCCCCACCATCCGGGCTGTGCGTGAGGTGCGACGGAGAGGAGGTACCGGTGGGGGCCCGAATGAAATACCTGGGCCTCACCATCGACAGCGGGTGGACGTTCGGGCTCCACTACGAGGGCTTGATCCCGAGAGTGACGACAGCGGCCAACGCCCTGTGCGGCCTGCTGCCGAACCTAGGAGGAGCGGGGGTTGGAGTTCGCCGGCTCTACGAGGGAGTCGTTCGGTCGAGGGTGCTCTACGGGGCCCCCGTATGGGCCGAAGATCTGAGGACCAACCGGCGCAGCCTGATCCTGCTGCGGAGGCTCCACAGGACGACGGCGCTGAGAATAGCGCGGGGATACAGGACGGTATCCCACGCGTCGGCGTCGGTGCTAGCCGCGTCTCCCCCGTTCGAGCTGCAGGCCCTCGCACTCCAACAGGTGTACAATCACCGGAGGGCACTGGGCTCGGACCAGGACCGTCCGTTCCAGGACGTATGGAGGGAGACGAGGCACAGGGTGTGGGAGAGATGGCGCGCCCAGCTGCTGGAGGAGGACAACGTGCGGCCACACCGGGCCGTCCGCGCCGTCCTGCCCAACTGGGAGGCATGGAGGGACCGTGGCGGGGTCCCGCTTACGTTTAGGATGACGCAGGTGCTCACCGGCCACGGCGTATTCGGGGAGTACTTGCGGAGAATCCAGAAAGAGGTGACGTCCATCTGTCACCATTGCGAGGAGGAAGAGGACACGGCGCAACACACGCTGGAGCTATGCCCAGCGTGGGAAGAACCGCGCCGAGTACTCTGCTCCTGACCATCGGCGACAGGCTATCCCCTGAGGCCCTCGTGAAGGCCATGTTGAGGGGACGAGAGGAGGTGGCCGCCGTCCGCTCCTTTTGCGAGAAGGTAATGCTAGCAAAGGAGCGGGCGGAGGGAATCAGGGAGAAGCGAAGGGACCCCGCCAGGGTCGCTCGCGGAGGAAGAAGACCAGGAGGAACTTCGTCGCTTCGCCGCACGACCGCCGCGGCACCACCACCATCGCCGCCGGCATAGAAGCGCGCGACAACGACAACGAAGCGAAAGCCGTCAAGCCGAGGAGCGTCTGGGTCGTTCCTTGGAATTGCACGACGGCCCACGGAACGAGGCGCTAGGGGGGCCGGTGGTCACCCCCCCCCCTTGCTGCCAAGATCGACCAGGAGGCCACCCACATCCAACTCGGGGAGAGCGGCGAGGGAGCGTCCTTGGGAGCGAATTAACGACGGGCACTGGGACGCTCCCGAGAGCCGTCAAGACAACCATCGTGGGGTTTTAGTCGGTAAGAGTCCGACACTACCCGCCGCCTCCCAGAGGGCGGCCGGGTGTCCATGAGGATTTCCCCACGTAAAAAAAAAAAAAAAAAAAATAGGTATCTCCAACTGGCCGATCCAAGATTCCATAAACCTGCTCCGATCGATATCTTATTAAGTGCTGGACCAACACTAGCATCACTTTGCGTTGGTCAAATTGATATAAGTTACTCAAACGGGCCCGACTTGCGCCTGCAAAAAACGCGATTCGGATGGGTCATCGGGGGGAGCCCAACCTCGCTACCATCAGCACACACGTTTCACGCCTCCGCGACGGCTTTACAAGTGGACCTCGCCTGTTTTTAGGAAATCGACGAAGGTCCGCTCACTTCACATATTTCAGAGGCGGAGCGACAATGTGAGAAACATTTTCAAAACCACGTCCAACGCACCAATGAAGGGCGATATATGGTCGCTCTCCTATTCACCGAAACAATTCCCTCGCTTGGATCCTCCAAAGCCATGGCGATTAAGCGACTCGCATCTCTCTGCCGTCAGTTTCAACGAGATAAACAATTCGAAGACGACTATCACAACGTGATACAAGAATATTTAGACTTAGGTCACATGACAAGGATCACCACAGACCATTCCATTGATGACGGATATTTTCTGCCACATCACGGTGTGATCAAGGAGTCCAGTCAAACTACAAAATTCCGAGTAGTGTTCGACAGATCTGCAGCAACCACCACCGGAGTTTCATTAAACGACATCCTTCACACGGACCGAAACTACAAGACGATTTATATTTCATTCTCCTGAGATTCCGTTCTCATCAATATGTCCTTACAGGCGATGTAGAAAAGATGTATCGACAATTCCTTGTACGCCCAGGAGATCGAAAATTCCAAAAGATTTTGTGGCGTAACTCCAAGGGAGAAGTTGACACTTATCAACTTAACACAGTGACGTTCGGGCTGTCAGCAGCCCCTTATCTGACCATTCGATGCCTTAAACAATTGGCGGACGACGAAGGACATCGATATCAACGAACGGCGATAATCTTACAGCGAGATTTTTACGTCGACGATGTTCTCACAGGCGTTGATACAAGGATCGAGGCACGATCATTGAGAACGGATCTCACAGAACTGCTTAAATTAGCCGGTTTAAAAATTCGAAAATGGGCGTCGAACGACCGGGAACTGCTCTTAGGACTTCCAAAACAGGACATAAATGACAAGCTTCTCCTAAGCGAATCCCAAACTTTGAAAACTCTGGATGTTGTTTGGAATTCATCTGACGATTCGATCTTGTATTCCGTCAAAATTGGTGTCATCACCCCTCGAAATACGAAAAGAACAATCAGCTCCGAAATCGCCAAGATCTACGACCCCCTTGGATTACTTGCACCAGTAATCATTCGAGCTAAAATACTCCTTCAACGGCTTTGGACATTAAAAATCGATTGGGACGAATCCCTTCCGGTGGACCTACACACAGAATGGATCAAATATTATAAGCAACTGCCACTATTGAACAACGCAAGATTTCTGCGCAAAACCATAATAAAGTCCGCAGCGGAAATTGAATTACACGGATTTTATGACGCCAGCGAAAGGGCTTATGGGGCTTGTCTATACCTTCGCACCATCACCTCAAACGATCCTGTCTGGACACGACTCCTCACTGCAAAATCAAAGGTGGCTCCGCTCAAGTCACAAACCATTCCAAGATTGGAACTAAGCGGAGCACTTCTACTGGCATCATTAACCACTACAGTCCTTCAAGCATTAGCAATTAACGTATGTTAAACCATATACTGGACTGACTCCACCATCGTTCTTCACTGGATCAACACGTTACCTCATACGCTGAAAACCTTTGTCGCTAACCGGGTGGCGGAAATTCAAAGTAAGATGCACACCCCAGATTGGCGTCACATTCCCACCACAGACAACCCCGCGGATCTCATATCCCGAGGACAATCGCCCGAAGAATTTTTGCGGCCAACCATTTGGCAACACTGACTGGAATGGCTTCAACAACCTGAATAATGCTGGCCGACGGAATCCAGCACCACTAGTCGAAATACCGGAGCAGAAGAAGACGAACTGTCTATCCTTAACTCCCTCCGACCACAGTCTACTGGAGAAGCTTTCCTCGTGGCCCAAGCTGATCAGAGTTACCGCTCGTTGCCTTCGTTGGAAACAAAAACAGTATCGAGGGGGACCTCTAACCACGCATGACTTGACAGTTGCACATAAAAGCTCATCAAATTGCTGCAACTATATCATTTCCCAGAGAAGATTCGCACTCTCCAAACCGAACGAAATTCTGCAGTAAGAGGGAAGCTCCAACGACTCAATCCATTTCTAGACAAGGACGGGATGTTACGAGTTGGAGGCCGACTCAGTCACTCACCAATCCCTTTCAGTCAGAAACACCCAACTATTCTACCCAAATCTTCCGTCACAACGCTCATAATCGAGCATGAGCACCTCCTAAACCTACATTCCGGAACTCAAGCTACATTATATGTCGTGAGAAAAACTTATTGGCCTATCGACGGCCGTAGTCAAGTTTGGAGCACGGTAAAGAAATGCGTCCTTTGATGTCGAGCCAATCCACCTCCAGTGGATTACGTAATGGGCGACCTCCCAGCCGCACGGATAACAGAATCTCGGTCGTTTACCAACGTCGGAATCGATTATTGCGGACTATTTTACATCAAGGAGCGAAAGGACCGCAACCGACGTAAAATTAAGGTATGTGTAGCAATCTTTGTGTGCCTTGCAGTTAAAGCAGTCCACATGGAGCTAGTCAGCGACCTCACGAGCAAGGCCTTCATTGCTGCCCTGCGACGATTCATTGCTCCCCGAGGATTCTGTTTGACGATCTACTCCGACAACGCTACCAACTTTGTCGGCGCCAACAATGAATTGCAAGAGCTCCGAAACCTCCTACGGTCCGACGATCACAAGGTAAAGGTTCAGTCATTTTTAGCCGACCGACGGATCGAATGGCGTTTCATTCCTCCCAACTCAGCACACTTCGGCGGGTTGTGGGAGGCTGCAGTAAAATCCTTCAAACGACATTTCAGACGTGTCGCAGGTAACGAGCTCATACACGCGTGGAGTCGAGCGATGCGCAAGCGAGGTGTTTTGTTGCGCCGATGTGTGGAGTCGCCACCTTACGGGTAGCATACTAGAACATGTACGGCCGGCTCGACTTAAGTTCCTATTGCGAAGAAATAAGGTCGGGTCGACCAGAGTTCCAATTTATATATCGCTATTTTATTTATTTTATTTATTTCGCCACTCGAGCCGAACTTCTTAGAGAATAATAAATAAGAATAAATGAGTATGAGGGGTGCTGCGTACGCGGAGGTTTTATTTGAGCTGCGCGGTGTCATGTAGGTTGGTGAATACAGGTGAATGCAGGTGTATGCATCTCTTATTTATTTATTGATTCATGTATTTATTTTGTCGCTCATTTATTTATTTATTTATTATTTATTTATGTTATTTATCGAGTATTATTTATTTAGTTATTTATTATTATTTTATTTATTATTTATTATCATTTATTTTATTTATTATTATTATTTATTATTTACTTATTTATTTTTATTTTTATTTTTATTTTATTTTGTTATTTATTTTGTATTTATTTACTGGTAATATTTATTATTGTGTCGGTTGTTTATTATTTAGTATCAAGTTATTATTTATCTATTTATTAGTTGGTAGCTGGTCGCTATTGACTTAGTACTGTTTTCTTTTAAATATTTATACATGTGGAATATGCGTATGCACCGTCGGGTCTCTTCGAAGCGTGGGCAGTACCTGTTTATATTTATAAACTGCTAGGAGTAATGTATTAATTTTTAAAGTAATATTTATTGCAAGGATATACTATGTTTCGCACCGGCGTATACTTGTTTGGTATTTTGCACATATTTATTTATACTCGTTAATTATGTTTAGTATATTATCATATTGGTTTTTGGTTGACGACTGGGCGAGTTCTTACGGTTTATGATTGGATACATTCGGACTGTTTTTTGGCTAGGCTGACGACGACTTTGGCGATGTCCACGGTTTTTGTTTTCTATTACAAACATGGATAAGGTTAATAAGGGTAATAAAAGTACAGCGCAGAGGGTTTCGGAGTCCCCAGGCCCCGTCGGGAACACGAGTGGTCTTCCAGGCTCGACCCAACGGTCATCTGGCTCCTGGGAAAACGGCGGGAGGGAGGTGGAACCCCAGGCACACCCTCGTGCGTCAAGAACGACTGGGGTCAAGTCGAATAGCAGAAGGCTGACGGACGTCAGAGAAAACCGAAGATCTTGTCGGACGATAGACTGAAGAACTTCAACCTCACTGTGACAACGAGAAACAAGGGGAGCGAGGATGGTGACCCCTTCAGGCCGTGTAGCAAAGTTCAGAGGAGCCCCGTGAGTGGCGGTAGGCCTAAAGTGGAGATTGTTGAAGGACCGGAGGGCTTCACTGGAACGAAGGACAGCGATTTCAGCACGCCTATGACGACAAGAAGGATGGCCAGCACCAAACAGCTGGCGAGAGGAGTGGTCGAGAGGAAAGCCAGAGAGAGGAAGGCGAGTTTAATCATGCCCGTCGAAGCGGAAGACAGCGCCAGGGAGGATACAGTGACCAGTGATGTCGATGACGGGGACATTCTGATAACGAGGGCGGAGCTTGGCGGGCTTGTGCTAGCCCAAAAGGCGTTATGCAGATGTTGAGCGCCCTCACGAAGAAGTTGAGGATCGATAAGGGCAAAGGAGAGGCGATCAAGGAGGTAGGCGAACAGGTAGAGGGGGAAGCCACAAGGAAAAGAGGAGGAAGAGGAGGGTCGAACCTGTTGGCGGAGTGGTCAATAGGGTGTCGACGGCCAGCGGAGGTGGACATCCGAAGCGGAAAGGGACATCGCCGGCGGAGCCAATGATGATGGAGGAGCGTAAGAGACCCAGAAAGGGGGGAAGTCTCTTACGCGGAGGCCTGTGGGAGCGTAGCTGGTAGGATGGGAATAGAAGAGGACTACAGCGACGACTCCGAGGGGTGGAGGAAGGTCGAGAGGAGGAAAAGGGAGAGGAGAGCTCCTCTGTCAGGAGAGGTCCCCAGAGTGCGCCCGATGGATAGCCGGGAGGTGGCCCGGGAGGATAGGGGTGCATACAGGGATAGAAGAAGGAGGGAAGCGCTCCTTATAAAGGTGGCAGAAGTCACGGAGTGGATCCGGGTGTACGAGAGAATAATGGCCGCTAGAAACACCTTGGAGAGAGCCACTGGAGTCCGGCGAACGAGAGCAGGACACATACTGATCGAGTTCGACCGGACTGTGTCGGTGCACGAGGCGGCAGTTAATCTAAGAGCCGCGTTGAGTGACATGGAGGTGGCCGCGCTCGTTAATAGGGCGACATTGCAGATTAGAAATATCGACCCCCTCACCAGCAAGGAGGAGCTGGTGGTGGAGATTCGAGCGCAATGGGGGGTCAAGGATGGCGTGGATGTTGAGGTCAAATCCCTGAAGATGGCACCCTGGGGCACGCAGGTGGCGGTGGTGGTCCTCCCGGCTAACATGGTATCGGGCGAAGAAAGAGAAAGGAGGCTGAAAACGGGGCTAACTATAGCCTCGGCCAGGTTGCTTACCGGCGCACAGCGCTGCTATAGGTGCCATATGCTGGGGCATGTGGCAGCGAAATGCACTGTAGTGTGCCCGGGGAGGGAGCTCTTTAGGAGGTGTGGCAGCACCGACCACACCATGAAAGAGTGTGATAGGGAGCCGTGATGTGCAATGTGTTCGAGGTGGGAGGGGGTCGGTGCGAAACATATCACCGGTTCGTTGGCTTGCCCAATGGTGCGCCTAGATGGGAGGAACTGTAGACCGGGACACAATTAGAATTCTTCAGATCAATTTAAACAGGTGCAGGTTGGCGCAGGACCTGATGGTGCAGTACGTGTGTGAGAGCAGGGTGGACATTGTGCTCATCTCTGAGCTCTACAGGCAACTGCCTTATTGGTATAACGACGAGGGCGGGGATGCATCCATATGGGTCACCCTGTTTAACGGTAGATACGCGAGGAGCGAGACCCTGATTCAAAAGACGGGGATCGTGGGTATTAGGGTCGGTGACGTGTTTTGCGTCAGTGGGTATTGTTCCCCGAACACGTTTAGGCAAGTGTTTGATGCCTTTTTGGGGGAGTTGGATGGCGTTTTGAAGGAGGGGAGGAAAAGTGCACGGGCGCTAATGGTCGCCGGTGACTTTAACGCTAAGGCCAGGGTGTGGGGAGGTATCAAGACCGAGTGGAGGGGAATATGCCTGCTGAACGTGATCACGAAGCGCGGTTTGCTACCGGTTAGGACGACAGGGAACTATTCCTTCCTGAGAAATGGAGGGACTAGTTTCCTGGATATATTGAGTGTCGATCGACGTATGAGGCTGAGTTGGAGGAGCAGCACAGTTTTGAAGTGGTACTCAGCCTCTGATCATTTTTATTTGATTCACGAGTTTACGAGCAGAATCAAGGGGGCGGTTGGCGGGGCGTTCGTTTACTCGACGAAGAGGATCGACGTGGATAATTTTTTAGCTAAATTTGACGACGTATATGTGGAGCAAGTTTTACAAATTGACGAGGCGGCATGCTGCGAAAGGCTGCAGAATAGCTTGGAGCGCGCGTGTGCCGAGGTCCTCAGAAAGAAGTTTCCGTCGCGAGGGAAAAGATGGGCCAACTACTGGTGGAACCAAGAGTTGACCATTTTAAGGAGCGCTGTCTGCGGGAACAGGAGATGAGCCCAACGAGCGGTGGCAGCTCACAGGGAAGATGCTGAAGTACGGGTGGTCGAATTCAAGGCTGCACGAAGGAGCCTAAAGAGGGCGATCGAACGCAGTAAGGAGGAGTGCTGGAAGGGGTTCTGCGCCACCCTAAATCAGGATCCGTGGGGCAGGCCGTACCGAGTCGTGAGGAGTAGATTGGTGCGGTCGACACCACCTGAGCCTCTTGCGAGTGACAGGGTGGCGGACTTCCTGGACGACCTTTTTGTTACAGGGCAGCAGTTGCGACCGGGCAGACACGAAATCGAATTGGCCCAATCTGCGGAACCCAAAGGAGAGAGGGATTTGCATATCGACGAAGAGGACCTGAAGGCGGCCGTCGGAAGGTGGGATGCCAGAAAGGCTGCAGGGGTGGATGGGATCCGCGGTACTGTAATCCAATTGCTGTCGGAACGAAGGCCAAATGTGCTCCTAGCCGTGCTCAATGGAGTCAACAACGGCGGCAGGATACCGACAGTATGGAAGGTGGCTAGGGTGGTGCTGATACCCAAGCCCAATAGAGATCTGACCCTGTCATCGGCATACACGCCGATTAGTATACTGCCGGCATTAAGCAAGGTCTGGGAGCATACGCTGAAGTTGCTCATCGAGAGGAGTTTCGGGCGAGATTCCTTCCACAAGGACCAGTTTGGCTTCAAGAGAGGGAGGGGGACCCTTGAAGCCCTGAATAGGACGGTCGCGGTTGCAGAAGACTGCAGGAGGAATGGCCTGGTATACGTTCTGGTCGCCCTCGATGTGAAGAACGCGTTCAACACTTTGAGGCTCGAGTGCATCTTGGAGGAAGCGCGCAGGAGACGGTTGCCGGGACGACTGCAGGAGCTGACCGGGGACTACCTGGCTGATAGAAGGATTGTAGCGCACTCTCGGGACGGCGTCATAAGGGGGAGCGTCGGTGCGGGGGTCCCACAGGGGCCGGTTTTAGGGCAGCTGCTGTGGAACCTCGTGTACGACGGGATTCTGGAGACACTTGACCGGGAGAAGGATATTGAAGTTGTGGCGTTTGCCGATGATCTGGCAGTACTCCTTAAGGCCAGGGAGTCCCTCGGCACCGAGGACACGATACGGGCGGTGATCAGCGACGCGGGACTTCACCTGGCAAGGGAGAAGACGGAGGTTATCCTCCTAACCAGGAAGAGGATTCCGAGGATTTTCAGCTTGGACGTGGGGGATGGGGGGGGGGGGGGAGATCTCCACTAGCATGACAGTAAGTACCTGGGAATTTGGTTGGATAACGCTAGGGGGTTCTCCCCCCACCTTGAATCGGCGTGTGAGAAGGCGGAGCGGTTCTTGGATGCCATACGGAGCCTGCTCCCTAACGTGAATGGGCCTAAGGACGTGGTTCGAAGGCTCTATTACGGGGTGTGGGAGTCTGTGGTCCTGTATGGTGTACCTATCTGGGCCTCATCCCTCGATAGGGTCAAGAATAAGAAGATCATCAGGAGGGTACAAAGGGCGGCGATGATCCGTACGTCTACTATCTACCGTACAGTGTCGCACGGAGCCTTGTGCGTGGTGACGGGTAACATGCCTGCGCACATCAAGACGTGGCTGCGGTGGAAGCAGTACAACGTGAAGAGGCGGATCGTCGGAAGCTCGGACGGAAGAGAGCATGCTTTGCGAGAAAAAGAAATGAAGGAGGTGGAGATCGAAGCTGAGGGTAGATGGAGGGTGGAATGGGCGTTGCACAACCTCTACAGCTGGACCAAGAGGTTAATTGAGGATCCGTTGATTTTCTATAGGACGAAGAGGAGCGTCAACTACCACGTCATGCAGATTCTCACTGGGCACGGTATCTTCAATTGGTGCCGGCACAGGATTGGGAAGGAGACGCACACCAGTTGTTGGGATTGTGGAGCCGCCGTGGATGATGCCGAGCATGTACTCTTTTGGTGCCCTAGATGGGCGGCGGAGCGCGAGGAGTTAGAGGCCGAGATGGGAGAGGAGTGTAGGATCGAGAACCGGTTCGTGGAGAAGATGACGGCTGAGGAGCGGCTATGGAGGGAATTTAGCAAATTTTGTACAAAGGCTGTGACAAGCCGGCTGAACAAGGAAAGAGAAATGGAGGCCCAACGAAGAAGGGACAGTAGGTGGAGAAGAGCATAGAGAATGTTGGGTGATTACTGATGAAGATGGGTACGTGTGTGTAGAAGCCAACCCGAAGTAATGTCGTATGATTGTACCGGGTTGGTACCTCGAGTACCGGAAAACAGTGAAGAGGAGGAGGGGTTTTTAGTGGGTATGGCGACGTCATCTGCCGAGTCCCACATAACCTGGTGACATGGGTCACCGGGTATGCGTAATAGCATTTTCCCCTCCTCGTGGAGAAAAAAGGTAACGAGCTCATAACATTCGAAAACCTAAACACGCTCATTATCGAGATCGAATCGATCCTCAATTCCCGTCTACTAACACCAATATCCACAGATCCCAACGATCTCCTTGTCCTTACTTCTGGTCACTTACTCATCGGAGACTCACTAACAGCTTTGCGAGATCGAGATTTCAGAGATACTCCATCCAATCGCCTCTCCAGCTGGCAACATATTCAAAAAATCAAGCAGCATTTCTGGCGCCGCTGGCATCGAGAGTATTTAAACGAATTGAACGTCCGAAACAAATGGAGCAAGGACAACCACGGCATCCGAGAAGGCACCATCGTCATCCTCAGAGAGGACAACGTTCCACCAATGCAATGGCCATTGGGCCGAGTTATTAAGGTCCAACCCGGTGCAGACGGCATCATACGGACGGCTACCGTCCGAACGGCAACGAATACTCTGGATGGGAGCATCAAGCGGATGACACCATTACCGAGCAGACCGACGCCAGATGACCCCGACCCACTCGACAACAGCGAAGTCTCATCAGATCCACCTCAATATCCCAACATATCATTTGATCGGTG
Source organism: Bombus turneri (assembly GCA_014825825.1). Taxonomy (NCBI): domain Eukaryota; kingdom Metazoa; phylum Arthropoda; class Insecta; order Hymenoptera; family Apidae; genus Bombus; species Bombus turneri. The sequence goes on along the minus strand of CM026106.1, from coordinate 1,966,029 downwards.
CCCTCTCAACGGGGGGAGGATGTTACGTCGGCCGACTTTCTACCTGGACCAGGCTACACATCGCGGGCAGGATGGCAGCCACATGTCCGCACATCCTTGTCGCGTACCCTCAATAACCTCCTGAAGACGAAGTTACAACACGCCACCATGGAAGAGATATTCAATGCTATCGCTCTTTGTCATATAAGTCCACACGATAAGCGCATCGAAGAAATAGCATTTGAGAATGACATCAAGACCGAAAGCCAGTTTCTAAGTCAAATGAGAATCCTCTCCCTCGCGAAGAGGAAGCAGGAACCAACGTCAGGTAATCCATCACCGGGCCCTGGAGCTAAACGGCCCAAGCTATCTGACTCTCAGAATAGGTGCTTTTACTGCGGTGCCATCGGGCATAAATTGACGGAGTGTCGCAAGAGAATGAAGTCCGAGAACCAGAAAAACACACGACGCCCAGGGGAAAGCCGATCAGCGGAATCGACCAAGGTGCTCTGTTTCAAGTGTCGCGAGGAGGGTCACATCGCGCCTAACTACCCGTCGACGCAGAAGAGAAAACATGATTCTAACAACGAACGTCGGATCGACTCCTGCGTGGTGGAGTCTCCAATTGGTAAACTAAGCCATCAGAGTGAGTCGTTTCCATTTTGATTCGATTCCGGAGCTGAATGTTCTCTGATTCGAGAGTCCATAGCCCCGAAATTTTCCGGTAAAAGAATGACTGAGGTAGTAGTAATGCGAGGAATAGGAAATACTTGCGTTACGTGCACATCTCAAATTTTGTCCGTAGTGTGCATTAATGGTTTTACGTTGGAGATAGTTTTCCATATCCTTGCCGATAGTTACCTCAAATACGATATCATGATCGGTCGCGAAATATTAAACTTAGGCTTCGACGTAAACATTACCCAAAATAGTCTCGCCATTTGTAAAACGAAAGTGATCCACGTCTGTAATAAAACCGCCGAAAATGAAATCGATGTTAACGAAGTCGACAC
>CM026106.1:1938029-1964537 GCA_014825825.1 Bombus turneri | reverse complement strand
TAAGGTATTAACACTTTATAAATCACATTAATTATGAAACTCTTCTTATTTTGTACTAATTGCAAGTCCATTAACATTCCCATTATATCATGTATTTTTCTTACAACTTTTTAGCAGTTTTTCTTATACTTATAGAACATCTTTATACAAAATTTAGCAAAAAGACGGAACACTTTATTCATATCAAAATCTTCAATAAAGTCCGAGAACCAGAAAAACACACGACGCCCAGGGGAAAGCCGATCAGCGGAATCGACCAAGTTGCGCTGTTTCAAGTGTCGTGAGGAGGGTCACATCGCGCCTAATTGCCCGTCGTCGCAGAAGAGAAAATATGATTCTAACAACGAACGTCGGATCGACTCCTGCGTGGTGGAGTCTCCAATTGGTAAACTAAGCCATCAGGGTGAGTCGTTTCCATTTTGTTTCGATTCCGGAGCTGAATGTTCTTTGATTCGAGAGTCCATTGCTCCGAAATTTTCCGGTAAAAGAATGACTGAGGTAGTGGTAATGCGAGGAATAGGAAATACTTGCGTTACGTGCACATCTCAAATTTTGTCCGTAGTGTGCATTGATGGTTTTACGTTGGAGATAGTTTTCCATATCCTTGCCGATAGTTACCTCAAATACGCGAAATACTAAGCCTAGGCTTCGACGTAAACATTACCCAAAATAGTCTCGCTATTTGTAAAACGAAAGCGATCCACGTCTGTAATAAAACCGCCGAAAATGAAATCGATATTAACGAAGCCGACACCGAGGCGCTCGGGGATGATAAAGACCGATTGATTTCCATTCACGAAAGATTCAAAGATTCGTTTATTACGGGTTTCCCACGTACACGCGTAAGTATGGGCCAGTTGGAGATACGTTTAATTGATCCTAACGTCACTGTACAGAGAAGACCCTATAGACTTAGCGAGAAGGAACGAAGAATAGTACGCGAACGAATAAGCGAATTGATTAAGGCAAAAATCATAAAGCCTAGTAATTCACCGTTCGCAAGCCCTATGTTACTCGTAAAGAAGAAAGACGGCTCGGATAGGTTGTGCGTCGACTTTCGAGAGCTAAATAAAAATACGGTCGCGGATCGGTACCCTCTACCCCTTATTGCGGATCAAATCGCGCGATTGCAAAAGGCAAAATAGTTCATTAGTCTAGACAGGGCCAGTGGATTTCATCAAATCCCCATCCATCCGAATTCGACCGAATATACTGTATTCGTTACACCCGATGGACAATACGAGTACATAACGATGCCGTTCGGGTTGAAAAATGCACCGTCCGTTTTTCAAAGGGCCATTCTCAAAGCCTTAGGCGATCTCGCGTATTCGTACGTTATCGTTTATTTGGACGACGTCCTAATTATTGCCGACTCTATAGACCAGGCGTTAGAAAGGTTGAACACTGTCTTAGATATACTCGTACAAGCCGGATTTTCTTTTAACTTTGCAAAGTGCTCCTTTCTAAAGACGTCGATACTTTATTTAGGATACGTAATCCATAACGGGGAAGTTCGTCCCAACCCGGGTAAAATACTCGCCTTGAGTTCGTTACCTGCGCCGACGACAGTTACGCAGCTCAGGCAGTTTATAGGCCTAGCCTCCTATTTTCGGAAATTTGTTCCCAAATTCTCGCAAATCATGAAACCTCTATATTCGCTCACATCAAACAATAAAAACATAACCTGGACAGAGAAACACGAGAAGATAAGACAAGAGATAATTTCCGTTCTAACTAACGAACCGGTACTAATGCTGTTTGACCCTAATTATCCCATAGAATTGCATCCTGACGCTAGTTCTGACGGTTATGGGGCCATTTTAATGCACAAGGTCGATGGGAAAAACCGGGTCATCGAGTATTACAGTAAAAGGACCAGTCCCGCGGAATCCAGGTATCATTCATATGAACTGGAAACGTTGGCAGTTGTGAACGCCGTCAAACATTTTCGACACTATTTGCACGGGAGAGAGTTCCTAGTTGTTACCGATTGTAATTCCCTGAAGGCGGCCCGTAATAAAGTAAATCTAAGCGATAGAGTTTACAGGTGGTGGGCTTACTTGCAAACTTTCACTTTCGACATTGTGTATCGGGAGGGTAGGCGAATGTCCCACGTAGATTTCTTTTCGCGAAACCCCATAGACACCGACCGAAGAAAAAGAAATTAATATGACCGAAATCTCAGGAGATTGGTTACTAGCGGAACAACGTCGCGACCCCCAAATTTCGGAAATCGTCAACAAATTGCAAAATGACGAACTCGCGGAAGATATTGCGAACACGTACGAATTGCGATCCGGTACCCTTTACCGTAAAATACAAAGGAGAGGTAGGACTCTCTGCTTGCCCATCGTACCAAGGGGTTTTAGATGGTCCGTTATCAGTCATGTACACCAGTCTATTATGCACTTAGGTTGGGATAAAACGCTCGAGAAACTGTACGAGTATTACTGGTTCGAAGGAATGGCGAAATATGTTCGCAAATTCGTAGAGAACTGTCATGCTTGTCGGGTTTCTAAAGCGAATTCTGGTAAAGTACAAGCCGAATTACATCCCATACCTAAGACCAGCATACCCTGGCACACAGTTCACATTGATATAACAGGCAAATTGAGCGGCAAAAGCGATTCGAAAGAGTATGTTATTGTTTTAATCGATGCCTTTAGTAAATTCGTATACCTGCATCACACCCGTAAGATAGATTCCTTTAGCACCGTTGGAGCGTTTAAGTCGGCCATATTCCTATTCGGCAGCCCCTCTCGGATAATAGCGGACCAAGGGAGATGTTTTACGGGGAAAGAGTTTCAAGATTTTTGTCGGGATAAGCACATTAATAGCAACCGGCGCTAGTAGAGCCAATGGGCAGGTAGAGCGTATTATGGGTACGTTGAAAAATATGTTTACGACAGCAGAAACGACCGGGCGATCATGGCAAGACGCGATCGGCGAAATTCAATTGGCCTTAAATTGCACCACCAATCGTGTAACTAAGTCGAGCCCGCTAGAATTGTTAATCGGTAAAACGGCAAGACCCTTCGGGTTATCGCTACCCGAAAACGTTGAAGAAAGGGAGGTAGATATCTCAGACATAAGACAACAGGCAATAAAACATATGGAAATTAATGCTAGATACGATAAAGATCGGTTCGATAAAACTAAAGCCAAAGTAGTTAGATTTAATCTCGCTGATTTTGTATTAAGAAAAAACGAAGAAAGGAATCAGACTAAACTAGACCCAAAATTCAAAAGCCCATTCGTAGTAGCAGAAATTTTGGAAGGAGATAGATATGTTTTGAAAACGTTAGACGGCAAACGGTCATACAAATACAGCCACGACAAATTGAGGAAAATGCCAGATGGTCGCGTTCCCGCTGAGTTGGACGTCTGCAGTGAGGACAATGGCAGTGAAAATGACGATATGAGTACACCGGTCTCACAGGATCACTAACACTATGACCTTAACATCAAACATAGTGTTCTCACACACACCTATTGCAACAATGCGATGACATTCGATGGTTTTGTACACGCCTAGTGTGGCGAGTTGCGTTTTTACGACTCGCCTAGTGCGGCAATCTGCGTTTTTACGATACACCTAGTGTGGCAATGTAACGAAGTTCGATGCTTTTGTATACGCCCAGTGCGGCAATGTGATGGAGTTCTGTGTGATCACCACTATGGCCATAACACCTAGCATAGTGTTTTCACATGTGTGCAGCGAGGTAATCAGGTGCAAGATCAACGCACTGTTACCAAGTTCAGTTCGAGTGTCATCCGCATTATAGCTATAACATCTAGCTTAGTGTGTCCTCATACACACAGTGTGTCCTCATACACACAGCGTGGTAATGTGATCTAGAAGTGAGATTCATTCACGTACGAAATCGAAAAATGATCTGTCGTGCCGTCACGATCAGACCGGCAACCTACGGAATGCAACCACTAACCGTAATACTACTGAATTCTACTTTCTTTATTTTCCTTGTTATCTAACATCCGACCAAAATTTTTGTCGTTGAACTGGACTCTTGATCTATTTGAACATTCAGTCGGATTGTAAATAACGTCAGTTAATACCGGGCCTAATGTTAGGAAAATCCAATATTTTAGATACACCCGAGGACGTGTGATAGTCAGGATGGCCGTGTCGGAGATGAAAATATACCGGGCCCTCCCCTTTGGAATTCTTGGAAATGTGTCAAGCACTGTCGGTGTAAACTTTTAGCGTTTATAAATCGTTATAGATTAAAGCAATCTTCATAAACCTTTAGTCGTTATAAATCATTGTGAGTTAAACCGATCGTAGTTGCGATAATGAGCTTGGGTTCAAGGCGACAACTAGTCGTCGAACGTAGCCGCGGTCACGGGACAGACATTTTGCCTAACGGAAGTATAGAATTACATAGCTCTTCTTAAGAAGAGATATCAGTACCGACACCCAATAGTAAACAGTCCAACGGTCTCTGCCGCGTAGCTTGTCACGCGGCAACCCTAGTCTTTGTTTGGCAAGACGATAGCCAGATGCCGATGCATTAGTCACAGTATATGTTCGGATTGGTTGGTGGTCCCGCCACAGATCTCGATACTTAGTCAAGCAAGGTCCTTCAAATTTATAAACAGCCCTTGTCGGGAAGATACAGAGAATGTTCTCGCACGTGCGATGCTTCCCGCTAGCGGCTTTATCTCGAGGGCGGCTAGCATCCTTTTCTATCCACCAACATAGAGATTGGCCAATTAACGGCGGCATTCATCTCCCTCACTTTCTGAACGAGGATTGTCCTCGACGAATCCGATGATCTCGTGTCCTGGGACACACCCCGTCATAGTTTTCTTCGGCAGCATCACGATGACGGAGAGACAGATTCTCGTGCGGTGTCATCAAGCGAGTATAACGTTTGCGATCAGCGAATACCTTAATTGACGAGGAGTCTAACTTAGATTCTGGAGAGACGTGGCTGTTATCCCGTTGACCGCGGATTCGTTATTGAACTTAGGACCATTGTCATTAATATCTCGAGTATCTAGTTACCACGGCTATTTGTCCAATTTTGTAATGATCATATCCGTACGATTAGATACTTTCTCTATTGCGTAACTGCGATGGCTAGTTCGAGGGAATATTCATTACACGCCCCTAACCCTAATCTAATGTTAATCCGACAGATATATCTGTGGTAATCATTGCTTTAATCTCATTCTTTGATCTAGTACCCATATTTAAAATCTACAAATAAATTCTTTATAAGTATTTAATTTATACATTAAACTATACTTTTTAATAATACATACATAATTTAATATTATGTTTGAAATTGTGACATATATAACAATTAATGCAAACATATTGTGTTTAGTTTCATTAATTTAGAAGCATGTAATTAATTATGTAAATTAAAAAAAAATATATTTATATGAAACAATAATAAAATAATGAAGTAACGTTAAGAATAAAATCTAATTGAATTACACATATATACCCTTTTAACAATTCCGTTCTTGTAAATTTTATTAAATTTACAGTAAATTTACGTTTGTTATTACACTAAATAAAAATGAAAGTACTGTAATGAAAAATACAATATACTTTAATGGAAATAAAATAAGCAAATAGCAAAGTATTTATTAATATTATTATATAGCATTATATTATATTATTATAATATTTATTAATATTTACTTATATTTTACGTTTGCATAAAAACTAAAAAATTTTAAATATAAAATTTTATAACAGAGATGAAACAAGTCATAGGAATTAGCGTCTTTCAATGGCAAAATGCGTTAAAGGAAGGGAAACGATAATCTCCGTTTCGTATCACAAGCCGAACTGTGCCAGTTCTGCTCCTTGAAAGTACATGTAACGGCACATGAGCTAGAGGACAATTCAAATCATGTTGTTGTTTTTTTGCCTCGGAGTATCAATATCGTTAGGACAAATATAATGTGTTAATAAATAAACTCCGGGCAAAACAATGTCGCCGCTACGTGCAACCGTCGAACGAAGGCGAATTCGAATTTTCCGATTCTCCCCTGACTACTTTATACGATACCAGTTTAAACGGACGCAATCATAAAGAGTTCAGTTATCGATCAGTATCTACGTGTATCTACCGAGTATCGATCAGTACTAACAAGTTATCAGCGAGCGATTATACATTGTCTTAGCGAATCCGTCAGTGCGAGCACCTTTGCGAATATTATTTGAATTTAATTGTATATTTATTATATCATTTTAAATAATACTTGACCGTTTCAACAACGAGCAATCTCGTCTAATAAATCTCACGATCAACCACTCTCTAAGCACAAGCCCTCGAAATACATAACGACTTTTCAGTACAATTTGAATCATTATGTTTAACGCCATCTATTCTCCTGGGCGCGCCATATTTCTCTAGAATTTAAATCGCATCCGATGTAATTTGGTTAGTCGAACAATTACCAATTTCTATAATTGTATCTTCACGTAAAATAATTTTCTGTGAGCGTCCACAGTTGTAAAAATAACGATCAGGTATTAAGATATTTATACATTGGTGTACCAACTATAAAAAACATTTCTCGCAAAATCAACTTACAGTCTTAGTAGGGTTATGAGGTGGGGAGCACGAGGTGGGTATGGGTTCTCGGGGCGTAGGACCACGCCCTGGGAAACCCCGATGGATCTGATGTTTCCCTACAGTCGGGTGGCGGCTGGCGGGTCCTTGGAGACCCGTCAGTTCGCTGATCCGGTGCGGGGAACTTCGGAGAAGTTGGTGGGCCCATACCTGCCAAGACCACTCACCTCACCTTCCCGTGGGGCTCCCCGTCACCCTGCACCGGCCTTGACCGGGACAGGGTGCGAAAGAGTGAGTGGCCCCAGGATGGAATATCGTTGTCGACTACGGCGAAACAACAAATTATGAATGATGGACAGACACAATAATAGGAAGAATGTTTACGGTGCAGGGGAGGGATACCCCAGTACCGGCGCAGTTGTGGGTTGTCAAGTGGGCCCCACTGCGTCGTCATCTAACGACCACGGCCGCTCGGGGGTGGATAGTCAGGCCCCCGTTCGTGTTTCTACGACTGGCGAAAGGAGCATGGAGGTGTCCGAAGAAGACCGCACACCTCAACGCGCTAGGACGAGGAGCTCCACGCGGAGAACTGCCGGCAGGATGGAGAGCGAATTCCTTGCTCCGGCAGCGAGAGGAGAAGACACGTCGACAGGAGGACTGCGGGCGCGAGCGAGGTCCGATGACGAGGACTCGGTCGCCTCGTTCGTATCACGATCGTCCGTGGCTTCCACGGCGTCCGGGAGCAAGAAGCGGAAGTTGGTGTCCACGAGCCCGGACGTGCCGGAGGAACTGCTCACGGAGATGAGGGCGCACTCGCCGGCGGACGCCGACGCCGAGATGGTAAGGCGCCTGTCCGAGATAATGGTAGTGGCAACCAACTCCTCCAACCTTAAGGGAACCTACGTAAAGACCCTTAAGGAAGCGGCGAGCCACATCTCTGCCATATGGACGGTGGAGAAGAACAGAAGGGGTGGCCCTGCGCATGGAGGAGGGGATATGGCGGCCAGGCTCGTCGAAGCGAGGCTGGCCATGTTAGAGCAGGAGAATGCATCCCTGCGCAATGAACTTGCCAGAAGGGATGCAAACACCCAAGGTAGTCAACGAGGCGACGGCACCACCACCACATCCGGATTTGGCGGCCTCCCGCACGAGAGCAGCACACCTCTCGCCGGCTTGGAGAAGATAATTGAGTCCATCGGATCCTCCATAGCTAGGGCGATCGAGGAGCGTCTCAGGGGCCTCCCAAAACGCAGCCCTGCGATACGGCAGAGGTCGCCGGAGCGACCAGCGGCAGCTAGCACCGCTGCAGTGAGCCAGATGCCACCACCAGCACCTCCGAGGAGACAGGAGGGCGACGACGGCGAGTGGAAGGTGGTGGCATCGAGAAGAACGAGGAACAGGAGGAGAAAGAGGAGGGCAACCGCTGTCGGAGAAGCGGTCACTATAGGAAGACGGACTGCGGCGCCGATGCCGGTGCCACCACCACCAACAACAACGACGACGCGCCGACCGCCGCAGCAGCAGCAACAACAACAACAACAGAGGAAGAGGAAGAAGGGAACAACGGGCGCGCCAAGACCGAACGGCGCCGGCGGCGTCGCTACCGCGGCCAAAGAACCGTCCGCAGTGCCCAGGAAGAACGTGGTACTCCCCCGCGCGCCGCGAACATCTGCGGTGACGCTGACACTCCGCGAGGGCTCGAAGATGTCCTATGCGGAGGTCATAGCCACAGCCAGGCGGAACGTACCATTGGAGGAAATCGGCGTCTCCTCCGTGGAGATGAAGAAAGCTGTGACGGGCGCCATTATTATAAAGGTGCCCGGCGACAAAGACAGAGGAAAGGCTTCGCAGCTCGCGAAGCACCTCGAGAGGATACTCGACCCGACCACGGTCAAGGTGGCAGCTCCCACGAGAATGGCGGAGCTGAGAGTGGTCGGGATCGACATATCAATGAGGAAGGAGGAGCTGAGGGCAGCGCTGGCCTTGGCCACAGGATGCGGAACCGCGGAGGTGCAGGTCGGGGAGATAGACACCTCCAGGGACGGGCTCGGGTCGGCGTACGTGAAGTGCCCGGTGGCCGGAGCCCGAAAACTACCCCGGACAGGCAGCGTCGCCCTGGGATGGTCCACCGCGAGGGTCATCGCCATCCCGAGGAGGCCGCTCCAGTGCTTCAGGTGCCTGGAGCTAGGACATGTAAAGGCGACGTGTACGTCCGGCGTGGAGCGAGGGCACCTGTGCTACAGGTGCGGCGGAAGCGGACATCGGGCGAGGAGCTGCCCCGCCTCCGCACCAAAATGCCCCCTGTGCGAATCACTCGGGGCACCCGCCAACCACAGGATGGGCGGAGCGGCGTGCTCGCCGCCGAGAACAGCAAACAGCAAGAACAGTAGGAGGAGGAGACCCACCCAGGAACCAGCCACCGTGGGAGGGACTAAAGGGAGCACCGCCGCAGCCGCCGCCACCGTCGCCGAAACAGCAGCAACAACAACAGCAGCAGCAGAAACGATAGTCGCGGCAGCAGCAACGGTAGATGGCCCGGAGGAGGCCATGGAGTTGGGACAGTAGAGTTCCAACGCATCCTCCAGGCCAATCTAGGAAGATCGAGGCGAGCGCAAGATCTGCTCTTCCAGACCATCCGGGAGAGCAGAGTCGCCCTCGCGGTGGTAGCGGAGCCACATCGCGTTCCCGACTCCCCCAACTGGGTCGGGGACCTGGATGGGACAGCGGCAGTTGGATGGACGGCATCTACGACGCCCAGCTTTACCGGCACCCTGCTGGAACGCGGCAACGGCTACGTCGCGGTCGAGTGGGCCGGAATAGCGGTAGTGGGCGTGTACGTCTCCCCCAACTGCGGCCTGGACGCGTTCGGTGGCTTCCTCGACGGAGTGAGCAGTAGCATCAGGAGGAGATGTCGCCCCCGCCAAGTGCTTGTGCTGGGGGGCTTTAACGCCCGCTCCACGCAATGGGGAGACACGCGGACAACCACGCGAGGAAAAGTGTTAGCAGAATGGGCCGCGGGACTGGGGCTGCTGCTGTCGAATAGAGGAACAGCGAGTACGTGCGTGGCATGGCGGGGGTCCTCGGTGATCGACTTAACGTGGGCCACCGGCAGCCTGCACCGACGAGTACGGGGATGGAGAGTGGAAGAGGGGGTCGAGACCCTGTCCGGCCACCTCTATGTGACGATGGGACTGGTCCCGGAACCTGCGTCCACCGGACGGGCTGACGACGACAACGACGCCCGAGGTCCGCATCGCTTCCGTGTGCCGCCAACACCAAGATGGCGGCTGAAGGAAAAGAACCAAGACCTGTTCCGAGCTGCTGTCTGCGTGTCCGCGTGGAGTTGGGACGCGCGGGCAACGCGGGAGGACGGCAGGATCGACGAGGAAGCGGAGGACCTGTGGAGGGGAATGACCTCGGCCTGCGACGCCTCGATGCCGCGCTCTAAAGTCGCCTATGGAGCGCGAAACCGGGGTGTCTACTGGTGGACGGAGGAAATCGCGGAGCTCAGAAGAGAATGCGCCCGGGCCCGAAGGAGATACCAAAAGGCCAGGCGCAAACGAACGCGCGACGAGGAAAGGATCTCCCGCTTCTACGCGGTGTACAAGGAGAGGAGGCGCACGCTCCAGCGGGAGATCCGGACCGCGAAAGCTCAGGCCTGGAGCGAGCTCGTCGAGTCGGTCGAAGCCGATCCGTGTGGACGACCTTACCGACTGGTAACGAAGAGGCTTCGACCACCAGCCCCACCGCTGACCGCGAGCATGGAGCCAGGGCTGCTGGACAACGTGCTGGGTGCCCTTTTCCCACGACGGAGGCAGGACGACACGAGCGGCGCCGGCCGCGACGCGAGAAGGATGCCAGTCACACACCCCAACGAGACCACGGGGTGGAGCGAAGAGCTGCGAGTAACGAAAGAAGAGTTGCTCGCGGCAACGAAGAGGATGGCGTCCCGCGGCGAGGTGGCGCCTGGCCCGGATGGAATCCCGGATCGTATATGGGCGGAGGCGATGGAGACCCTGGCTCCCCGTTTGCAGAGCCTCTACACCCGATGCCTGAGGGAGGGCGCCTATCCCCGGGCATGGCGATCGGCGAGGCTGGTCCTGCTGCGGAAGGAAGGCCGTCCGGCGGATTCACCGTCGGCGTACAGGCCGATATGCCTCCTGGACGAGGTGGGCAAGCTCTTCGAGCGGATAATCGCCGCCCGTCTGGAGGCCCATATCACGAGGCGTACGCCTGGATGGCACGACAGCCAGTTTGGGTTCCGCCGGGGGAGATCAACGGTGGACGCGGTCAGGCGGGTGCGAGCAACCACGGACGACATGGTCGCGAGGAAGGGAGTGGCGATCGCGGTCTCACTGGATGTGACCAACGCCTTTAACTCCATCCAGTGGGACAGGATAGTGGAGGCACTGGAGCGATCGGAGGTGCCGACGTACCTGGTGCGTCTGATCCGGTCGTACCTGTGTGACCGGTGGATCACATACGCTGGCAAGGACGGAGAGGAAAGAAGAGCTGTCGAGTGCGGGGTCCCGCAGGGGTCGGTCCTGGGACCCATCCTATGGATCACCGCGTACGACTCGGTTCTACGATGCCCCATGGCACCGGACACGGCCGTGGTGTGCTACGCAGACGACACCTTGGTCATGGCCGGCGGACGAGGATGGTACGAGGCGCAGGCGAACGCGGAGACCGCCGTGGCGTGCGCGGTGAGGACCATCCGAGGACTGGGCCTGAGAGTGTCACCGGCCAAATCGGAGGCACTCGGCTTCTTTGACCGTCGTCGCAGAGGAGCCCCACCATCCGGGCTGTGCGTGAGGTGCGACGGAGAGGAAGTACCGGTGGGGGCCCGAATGAGATACCTGGGCCTCACCATCGACAGCGGGTGGACGTTCGGGCCCCACTTCGAGGACCTGATCCCAAGAGTGACGACAGCGGCCAACGCCCTGTGCAGCCTGCTGCCGAACCTAGGAGGAGCGGGGGTTGGAGTTTGCCGCCTCTATGAGGGAGTCGTTCGGTCGAGGGTGCTCTACGGGGCCCCCGTATGGGCTGAAGATCTAAGGGCCAACCGGCGCAGCCTGATCCTGCTGCGGAGGCTCCATAGGACGACGGCGCTAAGGATAGCGCGGGGATACAGGACGGTATCCCACGCGTCGGCGTCGGTGCTAGCCGCGTCTCCCCCGTTCGAGCTGCAGGCCCTCGCACTCCAACAGGTGTACAATCACCGGAGGGCACTGGGCTCGGACCCGGACCGTCCGTTCCAGGACGTATGGAGGGAGACAAGACACAGGATGTGGGAGAGATGGCGCGCCCAGCTGCTGGAGGAGGACATCGTGCGGCCACACCGGGCCGTCCGCGCCGTCCTGCCCAACTAGGAGGCATGGAGGGACCGTGGCGGGGTCCCGCTTACGTTTAGGATGACGCAGGTACTCACCGGCCACGGCGTATTCGGGGAGTACTTGCGGAGAATCCAGAAAGAGGTGACGTCCACCTGTCACCATTGCGAGGAGGAAGAGGACACGGCGCAACACACGCTGGAGCTATGCCCAGCGTGGGAAGAACCGCGCTGGGTACTGCGCCTGACCATCGGCGACAGGATATCCCCTGAGGCCCTCGTGAAGGCCATGTTGAGGGGACGAGAGGAGGTGGCCGCCGTCCGCTCCTTTTGCGAGAAGGTAATGCTAGCAAAGGAGCGGGCGGAGAGAATCAGGGAGAAGCGAAGGGACCCAGCCAGGGTCGCTCGCGGAGGAAGAAGACCAGGAGGAACTTCGTCGCTTCGCCGCGCGACCGCGGCACCACCACCATCGCCGCCGGCATAGAAGCGCGCGACAACGACAACGAAGCGAAAGCCGTCAAGCCGAGGAGCGTCTGGGTCGATCCTCGAAATTGCACGACGGCCCACGGAACGCGGCGCTAGGGGGGCCGGTGTTCACCCCCCCCCCCCCTCGCTGCCAAGATCAAGCAGGAGGCCTTCCCACACCCAACTCGGGGAGAGCGGCGAGGGAGCGTCCTTGGGAGCGAATTAACGACGGGCACTGGGACGCTCCCGAGAGCCGTCAAGACGACCATCGTGGGGTTTTAGTCGGTAAGAGTCCCACACTACCCGCCGCCTCCCAGAGGGCGGCCGGGTGTCCATGAGGATTTCCCCACGTAAAAAAAAAAGTAGGGTTATGAGGTACAAAAACGACGTTATTCTAAGCAAACGCTACTTATACGCGATGCAGACGTGTTTGACAACTAGGAAAACTGTGCGATTCTATCGGGGAAAAAACCTTCTATTTGAAACTTCTATTTGAAAAAACCTTTGTACTAGACAATCAAAAGGTGAGCATTTATCTAATTAGGCGAATCAGTAGCAGTCTTATCCCCTTGTACGATTTGTCTAACCCTTAACCTAAACCAATTCACTCACGAAGCCAATCCCAAGCCTCTGTGAGTTGCGAGTTGGGAGTCGCGAGTTAGCACTAAGAAGGAATCCCGTCCATTGATTGGCAATGTGTGTATTTACCAAAGATGGTATTTACTAAGATGTGGATTTATATCATGTTATTTTTATTGAGAACGCAGAGACGAGGATTTAGTAACTCGATTAACCGCAAACGTGCTATTCCGACCGTAAAATAATTTCTAAACTTTAGCCTCCGACTTTTTCAGCGAAAAGACTAAACATTAAATATTAAGACAAAAATAATAATCGGTATTCCGTGTTATTAAACTTAACCAGCTTAGTCAAGACAGTATTTTCACTATAACGAAATTGGTGATTTTCAAGACTCGATATTATAAATATTACTAATATGATAATAATAAGTAATAAGTAAATAAGTAATAATAACGTTGTATTGTTGTATATACATAGGATTAATGTTACACATATCATATATATGAACGTAATATGTCATATTATATAGATTATGGATTCTTACCATAACTTGACACAATTATTTGTTTACTATATTTACAATTTGATTACTAGAAACTATATAATATGTTTTAAAAACGGTAATAAAGTTGTATAAATATAATACGTTTAATGAATTTTTTGTAGAAAGATTTATTTATTATTAATGAAGCTGACAAAATTCCATATCTATATCATTTTGTCAATTTCATTATTCATTATCGCATCTGTTAAGCCACGAGGCTTTCACTATAGGCCCTGTTCCTAACCGTCGCGCGCGATATTAGAATGTCACGGACAGATCATCTTAAGGACAGGCTAAATGAACACAACGCGGCGGTTATTTCAATTACACAAACAAAGTGGCATTCGCGGCCTCAGGCACGAACGGTCATAACAGATTATATCGGACCAAGAAACTAAGAGCTCATTATAATTAATTATAATTATAATGGGTCCTTATCTTATTTGTAAGCCCGCCAAAAAGCTTCACAAGTTTTCACCCCTAACGAACAATACTCCTGATCAAAGTAACCCCTGGTCTCAGTAGAGCGCACGATGAGTATGGACAATATGGTGAACCTGATGGAGAGCATAGACGCCTTCAAGGAATTGTTCCATGTTCATTTGACGGAGATGAACGCATTGTCGCTAAGATGGATAAACTCTGACAGATTTGCCACAAGTGACAAATTTTGCAATTGCGAAATTCAATACCAATCCGCTTGTCTCTAATAATCGTAAGTTACTACTGCTGCAGCTCCTGCAAGCTCACTCGTTTGAAGTGAACCTGCTGGCAAAGACGAAGCTCACGGAGAGTCACAAGGTGCAGTTCAAGGGTCTTCGATTCGAAAGAGTGTGACCACCTGAACTCGAAGTTCGACGGCGGAACGGCTTTGAAGCGATAATCACTAGCGGTACAACAAGGGGAAAATGGAGCTTTCATTTGTCACGATAAACCTAGCAAACAAAACGCGGCTTTTCATATATTCTATTTTTGTTGTAGGCTTTTAAGCTTCTGTCTTGTCACAAGGTCTTTGCCGAGGAAAGAAACGCGCTTTTCAAACAATTCTACTCGCGTGTTTTACAAATTTTTCATCCTCGGTGGTGATCATAACGCGAGACCACGTCCCCTGGAGCAGCACGCTAGATAATAACAGAGACGAGAACTTGTGACACTGATTTGTCGAGTGACAGGTGGATCTGGTCCTTTGATCTGGTTCAGTGACACTGATTTTGATGGCATTCGATTTGTCAAGGCGCAGTCGTTCTTGGATTTGGTACTCGCGGAAAATCCGGATATTTTTCAGTACCGAGCTGTCAGAATTTGATATCTTTGTCCGCGAGGGTAAGAACACTGAGACAACAGTCACGAAGTAGAGGTCGTCCTCCAGATTATAAATAATAATATTCTTTCGGCCCTAGAAGCCTCCATTCCAGCTCTCACATGGGATTTCAATTGCGTTGAGAGATATCTCTATTTCCGCTTCTGAGGTTTGTTACATGACGAACACAGAATGTCTCGCATATTAAATCGGCTGAAGAAGCGCTTCGGCACACTATGTTACTCTACTATCCCACCGTTCATCGAACACGCAAGTGCTATAGAGCCATAAAAAAGCGTATCAGGAAGGCCCCTGATAGATCCACGAGTTCTCTGGATCCACAGAATTAGAGATTTCAAAATCATGTTTCCGCGAGTTAGACGAGTGCTAGGCAACAGGGCTAACCTCGTGAACTTCGTCCTCAAATTTTCTTCAGACGATTCTCACCATCTTCCACAACTGAACATTCTCCTCGATTAGTGTGACAGAGCAGAAGATGCATCGTTACTGGTTCCAAGCCGACAAACAAGTCGAGATCGTGATGTCTCCGCTGCCGCCGGCTCCCCAGAACCTAATAGTACTGCGATGAGACGCCAATACTAAACGTGTACGCAACACGTGCTTCTTCTCATTCATGATCGTGTGCCGTGACTTCCTTTCAAATTATAAACTGCTCCTTGCACAGGTCTTTAATTACTATTGTGCTTAAGTGCTATTTCAACCCTTTAAACTTGTTAAACTTTTATCACTCGTTACAAAAGCACTTGTTATTTGTATGTAGCGAAGCATTCTTGTCCGGTCTCCATTATACCGCGCGGTAAGCTTCGTGAATCCCACAAAACTACAGGGGATAAATTTTCGGAGTGTGCGCCGAAATGTGTGCGATGATCTTCTCAGATTCCCAAATTTCATAACCTTGAATATTCAGATCTTCGTTGAGTCGGGGCCGCTGAAGCAAGGTTTGTACTTTCACCCGAAGAAACAGAGCTAGTAATCGCTCTGGCTCCGATGTCTCCGAGAACTATTTCACATCGGTAGGTTCATTAACGTTTCAATATAAGTTTCTGAATGGGAGAAGATTATCTGACTTCGATATCTTCAACGCACTACCAAGATAGCTCCCGCAAAGATATACATTCCTCTTCGCCTTGATCTTCAATGATCTCTCGAACCTGCGTATTTTTCGAAGATATGGAAGATGGGGAAAGTGGTTCCCTTGCCAGGAAAGGATTAGAACAAACCAAATCTAGCCAGGTACAGATCAACGAGTTTGCTGTTTGCAGAGTATCCATTAGTAAGGTCTTTGAGAGGGTAATACAGAGACTCATACTGTTTCGTTGTAAAGAGGCTTCCATTCCTCTCGATCAACAATTTGGCTTACGGTTCAAATACACTAAGGCCCATGCAACAATAAAATTCGTGTCAGACGTCTGTTGGTAGGAAAACTCGTCTCATAGACCTAAAAAGGGCTTTTGACATGTTTCGATCGAGCGGTTTGGTGTAAAAGCCGATACGGTACGGTTTCCTTAAACACCTAGTTCAGGTGATTTGGTCCATAATCTCCGGAAGGTGCTTCATGGGATGGCGCAAGTTATAATATCGTCTTCGGGATGGATGACGGGGTGGCAACAGGTAACGTTCAACAGCTTCACACAATTTAATTAGTATTTTAGTCATGCTTTGAGCCTCTTCCATCTCAATAGCAAACTTAACATATTCGAGTTGGTATTTGATAATGACCTTCTGATTTACGCGGCGGCAATGTATACGTCAAAAATTAATTCCAAACTACAGATAATTGTAGATCGAATTGTGATTTACTGTGATAACTGAAAGTTCCATCTAAGTACTAGAAAGTGCGAGTCTACTCCTTTCAGGCTGTGCATGTTTAGACATTTTAATTTCAACCGTGATGTGACTCGACATTCTCGCTTATTTCTTATCGCCGTCAATAGCCCGTATCCGTTCCGCATATGAAAATGGCCAAATCTCTTGGTATATATTTGTCGGATTAACACTAGGATTAGGGTTGGGGGCGTCAAATGAATCTGCACTTGGATTAGACATTGGTTTGGTACAACGCAAGTGTAGTCTATTACAATAATGGGTTTGATACAAAGCTAACAATTATTCACGGTGGTTAGACGCTCGCGACACTAGTGGCAATGGCCTCGGGTTCGGTAGCGAATCCGCGATCAGCGGGATAACAGTTATGCTCTGCCTCGAGTACGAAGCACACACTCGATTTACTTTTTCCATAATACGAGAATCACTCGATTAGTCTTTACGCACTGATCGTAAGAACACTGTATGACTGGCTAATGAGACCTCTCGAAAGAGAATGACTTTTCCGTCGCGGTGATGCCGCGGAGAAAAACTATGATGGGGTGTGTCTAAGGGCACGAGATCATCGGATTCGCCGAGGACGGCCTTCGTTCACGAAGTGAGAGAAATAAACGTTGCCGTTAATTGGTTAATTTCTGTATTGCTGGTTCGAAAGGGATACTAGCCGTTCTTGGAAGAACGTTGCTGGCGGGAAGTGTCCCACGTGGGGAAACCCGATCCCCGGCATCCTCACGTCTAAGGTGATAGAAAAGACTGTTTGTTCGTTTGAAGGACCTTGATAACCAAATCCTATGATTTATAGCGAGTCCTCGAGCTAGCTGTAGAGATGCGTTGACATCTGGTAATCATCGTGCCCGAAGGATAGAGTCTCTGTTTAGACAAGATGTTTATCCTGTGACCGCGGCTACGCTCGGCGTTTCATCTGTCGCCTCGAACCTAAGCTCATTGTCTCAGCTTTTCCTAAGAATTCCAACGGGGAGGCCCGATGTCCTTTCATCTTCGACATATTTGTATTGCAAATTACAGATGACACAGTATATTAAAACGCAAATGTTAAATAAATCAGAAAAAACTTTTATAGCAAATAATAGATCGTTCTTCTCAAAGCATCTCTGCGCGAAGTGTAGTCTTCTGTTGTACAAATTGCTGGCAATAATCCTATCCCACCTTATGCCTCTCCGATTTCGTTCTACATCACAATGAGCCAAATGGACCAGGTGAGACGTTTCAAACGGAAATGCCCGAAACATTGCACGGGGCTGTGTCGCTCGAGCTATTTTACATACCAATACAAATATTTTACATAATTTTATATACTATAGACAAATTGCACATAGCTTTTAAATCCTTTGTACCTGTATTATGCGGTGAGAGTGCCATGGACTCTCAGTTGGCCTGTTTATATTAGAATTAGCGAAAAATTATAGAGCCAAAATACGTCTAATCGTCGATCAACTTCGATGGAGATTTATCTGATCCAAATTTTATTATATCATTTTTTAAAATGAATTCAAAATAGAGTACGCACCATCTATTTTCCTCTTCAGGATTAATATTTCAATAAGACCGCGAACATGTATAAACCACGATAAATAATTTACGACTGTAACTATAATGCATTTTTATGAACATGCTATTAAGAACACCTACAATTCCTTATATGCAGTGTGATGGATCCTCGCGAAACAGATTTGTATCAATATAAAAGTGTAACGACACTAGTGGTTTAGTACAAGAATTGCTGGAAATTTTAAGAATAATCACCATTTTGGGCAACTTTTCTGAAAACTAATTTCTCTACAATTTGGACGATATTGAAATATGTTGCAAGGCTCAACGTTATGGACAATTTTTTCCTATACATAGGACTGGCGATCGTTAGTTTACAAATTATGTACAAAACATGTACAAACGAAACTTTGAGTCAGCTTTGCTAATAGGTTATATTAACCCTTTTGCTCCCAAAGCCGGATCTATCCGGCACGTACGATGTGACGAGATAGTATCGTTTGTTCTTTGTGACTGCAAGACGAGTTACATTCAAGACTTTCTTATTTATATGGAGGCTGGTACTACTATAGGGCCCGATTATGAAGACTGTGTTAAATTGGAAAGTATTGTAAAGTCCCCCCTCCTATAACCGTATTTAGATAAAGGCCACACCATTTTCGTCGACAATTGGTACACAAGCCTTGCATTATTTGATATATTATACAAAAATTTTACAAATGCGTGTGCCACCGTAAAAGAGAGAAAAGAAGATATACCAGAAATGAACAGAAAATTACAAAAAGGAGAAGCGTGCATTCGCTCGTCTGTAAATATATTAAACACACAATGGCACGATAAAAAAGAGGTTTTTATAATTTCAACAATACATACATACAGAAG
Organism: Bombus turneri; assembly: GCA_014825825.1. NCBI lineage: Eukaryota > Metazoa > Arthropoda > Insecta > Hymenoptera > Apidae > Bombus > Bombus turneri. The sequence goes on along the minus strand of CM026106.1, from coordinate 1,945,521 downwards.
AATTTGTGGATATACCAAGACACTACAGTGCACAAAAAATTTTACAGAAACCATCTCGTGTACACTACTATAATAAATTGATGGGTGCTGTAGACAGGATCGACATTGTCATCAGCACTGTAAATTCTACTCGCAAAACAACGAAATAGTACAAAAAAGAAATATTTCTTCCATTAGAGCGATATGTATTTATGGAATTCATATTGTCTGTACAAATTGAAAACCAACAAAACAATATCAATTGCGAAATTTCAACTGAAATTAATAAATCAAATTTTAATGAAATAGCAGAAAAAACAACCCGATGTCTTATTATATCCGAAAATAATCACTCATCAAGACTCAACGGAAGACATTTTCCTTCACTTTACGAAGCTACAGGAAAAATTACATCGCGAAGATGTGTTGGGTGTGCGAGAAACGATAAAAGACGAGAATCTCGTTATCAATGCCAAGAATGTGATGTTGGGTTGTGCGTGTTTTCATGTTTCAAGACATATCATACTAAATTGAGTTATTAATCACTGTATATTATTCTTTCATTATTTTTGATCGTTAATCAGACTCTTTATACCCATTAAATAAGTTTATATCCATTATGTAGAAATTATGAGTATATTTTTCTAAAGAAAAGTCCCCTTTCTTCTGAGATAAACTGTCCACACACAATGCGTATACTTTCGGCGCAGAAGACAATTCAGTAGCGGTGCTAACGCGGACCGAATCGCCGTAGCAAAAGAGTTAATACCGATAAGAGAATCCCAGGCCTGGCTGTCTCTAACCAAATTACGATGGCCCCTAAAGATGTTGACGTACTGTGATTTCTGCCCAGTGCGTTAAACGACAAAGTGATGGAAATTGAAAAGAGCGAGGGTAAACGGCGGGAGTACCTATGACTCTCCCCCCCCCTCTCATTCTCTAAAGGGAAAGCAATACGCCGCTGGACTTAGTCGCGTATAATGCTAATATCTTAAGGCCTGTAAGCAGCATGCCGCTGTTAAACGGTTGTGCTGTGGGTCCTTGGGAGTGTCATAGTTGCTCAGGGGCAAGGGAGACCTCGGTCTCGTCTACTCAAGTCGCACTCCTACTTCCCATCGGCGTGGGGAATGGTCCCCCGGATGCGACGTCCATGGCTAAACGGAGTGCGGCGACGAAAGAGCGGAAGATTATATAATTAAACAATGAATCGGCTTACCGAGTTAACGGTTTTCTAACGTGAATAAGAGGAGCATAACATCTACCTATAAATAAAGGAATCCGTTCCTTTGGAATCTGTTAACGACCTGGCTATGAAATGGATTTTGCGTTGGATTAATTGGACAAGCGTACAGGTTTCACAAAGAATAATAATAATAATAATGCGAAATCGAAAAGGTAAATAATGCCTCGCACGCAGTGTTTCTCAGTTCCAGAAGCGCTGTGACGGATTTATTCGCTTCGGAGGGGACTACAGTTGACGACCCGGCTATGTCCCTGGATTTGAATTCTAAGATCATGATGCCGCTAGTGGGTGGGGTTTGATTGTCCGGTCTGTGAGAAAAGGGAAGTCCACCTTTTCTTTATGACGCTAACAGACCTGAACAGGCACCTTGATCGACATTACACGGATACTTCTTCAAGCTTCATGGGGTAAAGTGCCACATACCGAAGTGTGGTGGCACAAGTCAAAGTAAAGAAGGAACGCATAAATGCGAAGCGTCGCCCATGGGCTTCGGGATTCGAAGAGGGCTATTCACCCACGAACGGCATGCGCATCTTGCCGTAAGAAATGAAAAAAGAAAGAGAACGAACTGCCCAAACATAGGAAAATAGACAGTAGAAGAGGTACTCGGGATACCCGGGATCCATTTTGTGTTACTGCCGTGGTGTATACTTGTATGTCCTATTTATTATTTATTTATCTATTTATGTAATTTTATATATTTATTGCTATTGATTTATGTCAATTTTAAATGACAGTACGCCGCTGTTTAACGGTCGTATTGTGGGTCCCTTGGAGAGTCACAGTTGCTCGGGAGCAGGGGAGACCTTGGTCTCCCCTGCTCAAGTCACATTACTATCTCCCCATGGTATTGCCGGTAACATGTACACCGTGTCCGAGTGGGCGATTTATGTCCCGGTCACGGCTTCTATGGCTAAACGGAGTGTGGCGTCAAAGGAGCGGAAGACAAATTTATATTTCAGTTCATAAATCGGTTTGCCAACCAACGGTTTACACCCTGAAGATCCGAGGACGATAATATAAGTATAACAGGGATCCGTTCCATTCATGGGAACAGTTGACCATCCGGCTAAGTAAAGCTTATGAAACGGACAAGATTGGATTAATCGCACAGATGACAGAAACTTTTTAATTAAAATTAGTAGAAACAAAGATAATGCCTCGGACGCAGATTTATCTGCTTTGGAGGGGACTATATTTGACGACCCAGCTATGTCCCTGGACTTGAATTCTAAGATCATGGTGCCGCTAGTGGAGGATCGGGTTGCTTATCCGGTCTACGAGAAAAGGGAAGGCCACCTTTTCTTCATGACGTTGGGGGATCTGGATGAGTACCTCAATTTGCATCATGTTGAGACCCCCAGTCAACGGGCATGTACGTATTGTGGGAGAAGTTTCCCGAAGCTACATGGGGGAAAATGCCATACGCCAAAATGTAGCAGTCTAAAATGAACGCAATGTCGTAAAGGTCAATTTAGATGCGCAACCTGCTCCAAGAGCTTCGGGACCCAAAGAGTGCTATCGACCCACCAAGCCACCAACCATGGAGGATCCATGTTGCGCGTCAGCGCGCGATGAAATAGAACCTCGTGAAATAGAACCTGAAATAGAGAAATAGATCTCGTAGTTAAAAACGAGGAACGGATTCTCGTGGAGATTGCTACTTTAAAGCGGAGAAGAAGAAGGTTGACAAATACTTTCCAGGCCTGAACCACCTAATGGCAAAATACAGTGTAGACGATGGAGAGATTTTACCCGTCGTCTTGGACAGTAGAGGGACTATAACGCTAAAAACTATTGAAAATTTAAGGGATCTTAGCATCACGAGAAGTGAAATGAACACGATTGTTATGAACGTTTTAAGAAGCTGTGCAATGTATTTTAAGATGGATGGGCAAAATATTATTATTTATTTATTGACTATCATTAACTACTTCTATTAATAATAGCTGAAGACGCAACTATTCAGGAACTGAGCAAGAATATCAGCGGTATATGTTCCGCTATTAACAACTTTATCTCTCAAAAGCTTGACCTTCAACACCGACCAAAGGCCCTTGGTTTGAATAATTTCAATCAAAGGTTTCACTCAAAACAAAACTCAGACAGCTACCAGAAAAAGAAATGCACTTCTGATACAGACGAACATCTGAGGAGATTTGAAAATCTCCGTGATGGACGATCCACACAACCAATACTACGGTATCTATATACGGTATTTACCGGAAGCAGGCTCGATGTTTGGATGACATTAGACGGTACTTTACGCGTCACAAAACTTCTTTTATGGCCAATGGCTGGGAAGTTCATTTTCTTTTCGAATTCATACATCTATTTAAGAGTATTCTGAATAATTCACTAAAAATGATTTCTAAACTGATGGAGCCTTAGTTTTCTGATACGATGTAGCTTCATTCTGGAGTTTAGAAAAAGATAAAGAAATAGAAGCGTAAAATTCGTAGAAAAATACAAACTTTACTGTGATCCACCTGAGACTTCAAAGGGATTAAAATTCCGAAAGTTTCTTCTCTATTATTAGCTTATGGAGCCATTTTTTAATAGTTTGAAATCGAAAATCTATTGGACTTGCACATAATAAAGCAACTCTTGTGTAGAGAATCAATAGAAAGAATAGAACTGAGTTGCTATCAGTTGCTGCGCAAGGTGCAAAAATTGTAGAAATCAGGATCAAATAAAACGTCATTTTATTTGCTAAATAACTTTTGCAAGAACTAATAAACATTTGAGGCTTGATTTTTGCACACTTTCCAAAATTAAGAAAAATTATATTTCCCCACAGCTTCAAGTTCGTATACTCAATTGTATATAAATATGTAGCGGCACATGAGCTAGAGGACAGTTTAAATCATGTTGTTGTTTTGCCTCGGAGTACCAATATCGTTAGGACATACATAATGTAATAATAAATAAACTCTGGGCAAGACAAAGTAACAACAAACACAAAGATATTCGTTCCGAGAGGTTTCTATAACGCTTTATTTCCTAATATTTGAGATCGTATTTCAAGTAAAGTATATAATTCTAAAATCTAGTTTCGGAGAAGATTAGTTGTGCTGCACATTGCTTCTATTTTCGTATTCAAGGACTGGAAGTCCTGTTCTCTCGCTTCTTGAACTCTCACGCCCAAAAAATGGTTTCCCGCCTAATTTCATACTCCGACAAAGATACGCAGAAACGAAATCAGGAACGTGTTAATCAGAAACAAATCCGACGAGTGAAGTTATCAAACTTGTGAGCTGTTTTGTATATGACGAAAAGTTTTGAAATGACGTGGGGGAAAAAAGTGAGCTAGGCGCACCTCGTGTTTCAGATAGTACTATGAGCTGTGGACATCTATATCACAAATTAAAAAAGTGTATAAGTTCTACAATATAAAATATTTCGCTGAACAAGGCATCCCCTCACAAAGTAAAATCTGCTTTCTGACGCTCACTGTATTGTTGGAAGGAAAGGGAAGCAACTCCAGAACATAAGAAACGGAAGGAAACAAATGCTTATGAATGTTCTGTCAACCACGAGAGAAAAGTGCAGGAAAATTAAGGGTAGACGCCGTGACTGAAATGTTTTTGCTCTCAGAAAAATTACATGGCGTGAAATACGTGAATAATATCGATACAAAGGCATGTAAAACGTTAAGCGCGATGCTGATTTTGATGTGCTCTCCGTTCAAGAAGCGTGCAGACATGGCCGCGGGAGGTGCGAGTTAAAGTATAAGCAGACGATAATACACACATCGCGGTGACGATTTAGTTTCATTTTATACAAATTTATGCTGATTCAGATCCTTACTCTCTTAGTGTTACAATACAATAGAATCAATAGAGAGTACGTTCGTATGTTTATAGTAAAAGGACATTACCAAGAAAGTTAACCTTATAGCTTTACCTAAAAGCTACAAGGAACATAAATAGAAATCTACTTATTAGTTCCTTTGTTCCTAGACCTTGTAACCCAAAACATAATGTATTATATATTCAAGGGTACAATAATATGGACCTCTCCTTACTTGGAATAATTTTGTTTTACTGAAATTCTATTTCCTACGTAATAGAGGTCTCTAGGTCACGGATATACATAAATAAAGATGCAGAATTTTTCTCGAAGTAGTTACTTCAACATATTCAAAGGGAATAACTTAAATATAGACGAGCAAATAAATATTTTCTCAAATAAGAAAAAAATTCAACGATCTTTTTGATCACGCCTCGTATAAGGGGGGGGGGGGAGAAAAAGAGGAAAGTAAAAAATGATATGCAGCTTGGTAGAGGTTTAGAAGAAAAGTCTGAGGAAATTGTGAAAGGAAAATGTCAGAGATAAAATGTGATGATTAAGAAACGAGTGGGGAATGAAACATGTTATATAAAATATACTTTATATATTCTATTTTGGTTCATATACTTATATAGTGTAAAAAATGTATAAGTAATACAAAACGAGTGTAGAATATAAGTACTAATATTTAATCTGAGTTTCTGTAATATTGACAGTGTTATATTTTTCTTATTTTTAGATTTGTATATTTTCTATATCTTTGTACTTTTATACTTTTAAACGTTTTCTACAATTCAATATTCAAGTAATAGTATAAAAAGAAGAATACGAAAAGTGTGGAATGGCAATGCATGTAACGGTACGCGAATGTTACGCGTGCGCAAGATAACCAGGAGAGGTTGTATAGGAATCGAAAGTTCGTTGGACAAAGAGAACGTTTTTTAGGAATATGTTATTCTTATGTAAACTATAAACCAAAGAATTAAAAAAAAAAATAAAATCGGGTAATTAATTAGTTACCCGCAAAAAAAGGAAAACATTCGCTAAACAAAATGGCGCGATCACCTCCGAAAGCAGGATTGCGACGGTTGGCGTTAACAGTTGGGTTACACGACACAAACAATTTCAAATTGGAATTCAATCACTATCCTCGACAAGGCCACGGTGATTTTTACTCTTTTCTATACGCAGGCCGCACGTTATAAATAGAGATCTTACTCCGCTGGTCCGATGTTTTTAATTATATTTTTAATACAGCGCTTATCGCATCGAGCAGCATCATGGCCATTTATAAACATTCATTGGTAAAGCCACGCAGTACATCATTTAAATCCGTCATAATAAAAAGGAGAACGCACGATTACATGCATCTCGTAATAAAGATAATAAACAAAAGCTCACCATACCAACATGAAAGAAGATTTATAATGATTTACCTCACAGGAGAATAGGTTTAGTTGAATAACACGAAATCCATGCACAAGTTTCTGGAGATCCAAAGACTTCAAGCGCCCTAAGAAATTAAAGCAAGTTAGATAAATGAAAAAATTGAAATTGAAACATGATTATTTTATAAAAGTATCGTATTGCATTATATATTTAATGCATACAACTAAGCTAGGATATTACAATATTTTGTCATTATTTGAATGAACTTCATCAAATGCTTTTAAATATAAAAATTTTGATAAAAACAAATAACTTACAGCATTGAAATAAAAAATTGTATTATCTTTATAGCGTAATTTATTGATAAGTTATAAATGAATTTATAGCTATAATATTCAGAATTTCGCAAAATATTCGCAGGATATATCTTGTTTCACTTGCTAAAACTTTTTAACGGATTGTTATCTAACATACACGATTTTAAAGCACACTCTTCTGTTAATCATTGATCGATCAAATTGGTCCTGTTCTTAAAACCTTAACGAATTCCATAATCAATGTTTCAAAATATATAGACAAAAATAATTTTAAAGCGACCTGATCTATATAAAAATAAAACATTCCCAAGTTCAATATTGCAATGTTGTAATATTTTTACATTTATAAAAGAAATATTGACACGTTTAAACAAGATGATCCATCAGTGCTTCACATATTTTCAATTATTAAAATATAATTTCACTTGATACAATTCTTGGAGGGCAAAAGTTTTTAAAATTAATGAAAGTGTACATTGTTGTACATTTAATAATAATAATAATTGTACATATAAGTTATGACAAAAAGTAGAAGAGCAAACAAAGGTTCAATACTTCAATGCTTGCTTATCATATATTAATGTTAATACAAATAAAGATAGGTTTTAACATATATTAACACATTATGACTTTAAGCATTGTTTGAACGTATTTCCTGCTAATATAATATTTACATTAGGATGCCTTTTCATTTTTTTATAAACAAGAAATTTTGTTCTTTGGTAAAAAGGTACTACGATAATATGGCAAATTTGTAACTTCTAATTAAAAA
>CM026106.1:1911731-1929141 GCA_014825825.1 Bombus turneri | reverse complement strand
GGTAAAGAATGGCGCTTCAAGCTTACTTTTGTTTACGTTTCCGGCCATATCGGCCGATCCTCCTACCGACAGCGATTGGATATAGACGCCATCATCGTTACCCACTGTCACTTGTAACCCTATGCTGCCACCGTGGCCCCTTTCCAACTTAATCGTCCGCAGGATCCGTTCCTCGGAACTCTTCAAGACGCGCTGCTAAAGAAGCGGACATCGACTCGTCCTCCGGCATACGGAACGTCTCGTCATCTGTACGGATGTCAGCGTTTGTTGGAAATAGAAATCATACAAAATTTAAATTTACAAATCATTTAATTCTTGCATGATGATGAAATGCATCTTGTTCGAAGAGATATTTTTATATTCAAATTAATATGTTTGCAGAATTCTTTAATTTTTTGAGATATAGGATTAAGAAGATAAAGTATCTTATGTTGTATATGTTACCCGATTTAGTGAATTACATAGCGCGATTGATTTAAAAAAATGCATGTCATTTGTACTTTAAATATAAGAATAATATATAGTACGATGATGATACGATATGTATCGATAACATAGCGTTGTATTAAAAATTCCTTAATTGTTGTATACGTTTAAATATAGGTTCGAGTGATAATTGTTAACACTTGAAAAATCTAGTTGAAGTAGAAATGTTACTAACTGAGCACCTATGCTTCGTAGAGGAGATTCTGTTGATCGTGCGGACAATGACTGAATCAAAGACTCCGTGTCTGATTTTAATGATAGCGATTCTATGTCGTCGGTAAGGGCGGTGTCTTTCTGCACGAGGCTGCTGTAGATCGATCGTGTTCCCATTTTTATCCCTAGAGGACGTGGCAAACTCGGCATCCGATAACCTCCCGATTGTCTGGATATGCGGTAAACTTGAAGTCTTCATCTGAAATAGACATAAAGACATTTCGATTCCAATTGATTCCAATATAGGTTAATTTTCATACAAAAAGCTAAGATATATTGCAAATACACGAAACAACATATATTGAACTTTTCTATCATGCTTGGAAGTAAATACCAGTCAAAGTACAAACACTCCCATTAAAGGTATTACATACACCAATATTAAGGCATCGTCTACTGATTATATGAAACATAATAATTATCCCAGATTAGAAGGTGTTAGGAAGATGATACATTTATACTGTACATGTGAATGTGTGTGTAAGCGTAAGAGAGTGTCCGGGCTGTCACAGACGAAATCCGACATAAACAAAGCGATAAGATATCGAAATTCCAAGCGCCTTAGCATAAGCGACATCCGGACACTCTATCCGTTCTCAGAAATATATGATCGAAGCCTTTTCCCACTCCCACGAATAAAAGAATTTAAATACTCCTCCTAAAAGCATCCAAGTCAGTCTTGAAGAATCACGCCTAGAGCTCGAAAGTGTATCGCAAACAAGAAAATAAAGTTTCTTTTATTTTTCTTAAATCTTTTTTTATTCTACGTCACACGTTCTCACAACAGCCACAAGTACGTATCATAATGATACTATGCCCATTGTATTTTCGTCCAGTCGCAGGGAGACGCGATCGCGTTGAAGCGCGTCAACGGGAGTCGTAAATTCCCGTTACGATTATAACAATCGACACCACGAACAGGTCGATCCCCTTATTTCTTGTGGGATAATAGGGGTATTTGTTGGGGAATAAAACTGTAGTCTACAGTCTTATAATATTTATATTTTAACAAATTATCACACTTGAGGTTCCGTCTTATCGGAAGATATAATTGATATAGATGATGAAGACTAATAATTGGTAGATGAATAGTATTAGTAAAGAATATATTAGAATAATATCACTTTGATCGTATCGAGGACTACGGGAAGTTTATAAGAATAGTCGTGTTGACTGCACGACGTTTGTTAGAACAGTGATGACCCGTCTCGTACAATTACGGAGGAAAGCTCGGTATGGGTGTCCTTTTTAATGGGAAATACCTGCTATTTTTAATGGACAAACAACCGCTTTCTCCGTAAATTATAAGAGCGTGCAATAAACCTAAGGACTGTTTTAAGGACCATCCATGAACCGAAAAAACTTATGTGAATAGAAATTAAACTGGGAAGATTCGGTTTGTGGTGGTTCCTTAGGTTTATTGAGGATCAGTATAACGGTGTATAGGCCTCGGCGGCCAGACCATGAGGGACGTCGCACGGACCGTCTTACGCGACGTAACACCCATAATATTATATACCACTTTAAATTTTAGGTATAAAACTCTCTAAATAGTCTATACCCCACCTAAGGCGATTTTAATAATTGATCATCTCTCAATTTAACTGAAAATCGACTTTATAGAAGATAATCAGCATACAGTATTAGGTCAGCATAACCTCAACTGTCAGTATACATTGCCTATGCACCTCTTTATTGTAAATATACCTTACCAATTATCCATATATATTTCCCTCCAATATTATTACTAATGAAGAATTATCTGCATATCCATCCCATAGGAATCGTGAAGAAAAGAAAATTTACCCTACGCTATTACTACTGCTAGCCTCTATTAATACTGCGACGACACACTAAATTGGTCGCTCTCCATTTACAACATTTAACGCACTGGATACCAGGCTCAAGGCTTTAACTGTAAGTAACTAGTCGCGCATGTAATGATTAACTTTGATTTATTACGGATATAGAATCTGACCTATCGTCGCTTGACACTCTTACATGCTAATTAACATAGTTTATCCAATACGATTATCACCGTAGGATGTCAAAAATTATAGCACACTGTCCACAAGCACAACCTTATTTGTGATTATTAAACTACGCAATATATTCCATTTTTAATTCTATAAGAATTATAGAAGAGCCATGGTTACCTAAATCCTAGAAATCTTCTTTACCGACCCTGGGTATCAGAAATATTCAATCTTCCACCTGCCCTACAATCAACAGGTCTATTCTATTTTCATTAATAATATAAATTTGTTTCAGATAAAACTTATTTCAACACCGACTACCTAGTTTCATGTACATAACAGATTATCGTACTCCACACAGAACTATTGGTCGCAACTCAACCCTTACTATTGTAACACCTATATAACTGACACTAGACATTAACAGTATCACTCACCTCCTATCAACCTATTATCATGCATAACTATATAACACAGTTTAATATAAACTAATTCTAAACTTAACTACATGAATATATATATTTCCCATTATACTTCATTAGAATAATGACCACACAATAACTATTACTTCCTTACTTAGTAACAATCATCGAACAACAAGCATCAGGGATTCATCTTCATCAATGATGGATACTATCATAAATCTTAATGTAATAATTTATGAACCTTCTCCAATCGTACGTATTATATCCATTCACTACACCTTGTCGTATGATCGACACAACTCTTCTAATATCTCTAATAATCCAATACCATCCACCTGGCTCTTAGGCTTATTGATCTTAACTACTTAAATTAACTATATACTGCAGAAACAAAATAATCTGCGCCCTCGTTCTCATTATATTCCCACACATAGGAAATTTAACATTCACCAGTCCTAAAATCAACAGCTCGGTTCTATTTACATTACTGTTATAAATTTATAAATTTATTTCAGATACCGTACCTGTATAGCAGATTATCATAATCCACACAATACCATTGGTCGCACACCACCTCTAATACTCTAACGCCTATATAACAGGCACCAAACTTTGACTGTGAGTAACTCACCTCTTATCCATCAACTATCATGCATACCTTATGTAATACAGTTTAATTATAAGTATATATCGTTCCCTATATAAATACATTGGCATAATCACCACACGACACTATTACTTCCTTACTTAATAACACTCATTGAGCAAACAACATCAAGGAGCCTGAACCCTCTTTGTATTACACACTACTATATGCATTACAAGTCACTTCATCACATAAACTTTATATGTCGTCAATTAAATTAATCAATAATCAATCAATAAAATCAGTGAACTCGCAGCATTCGTCTAATCAATATCGTGCCTCTAAAACAACTTGTTTCCTAAACCAGTGTTACGACACTTGAAACATAGTAAGTAAAATTATCAGAGATCACGAATATCAAATCTACCTAGACTCTAGAAACCAGCTACTCCTTCTAAGATCCAAGATCCCATCACTATTGTCACAAGTAAAATATCAGAAAACTCATCGTCATCCCTGTAGAAACCTATGCTTACAATTAAAACTACTAGCCTTGATCTATGAATATTTACCTAAACTATTGCTAGCATAATTGCTACATTTTGCTCTTACAAGTGCTCATTAGCTGGCTAATAAAATATATTTAGTACTTGATAAAAACCTAAACATTTATTACTAAATATAACCTCACTTAACCCTTTCATTAGGCCACACAATTTCATATTTATACTAATTTCCCACTCCGATATTGAACCATATCACTCCTTCACTACTCCAAGGAGACCATATGCTTTGTCATAGATAAAATTAATAATAATTAAATCCAAAAAACTCGCCTTTGTCCCTACTATAGACCCATATTTATTTATCATATAATTGGCCATTTATTGGTAAAATCTATTCCCAAGCTATTGTTAGTATAATCGCTCCATTCTACACTTTCGAATGCGCACCATATTATTAGTGTTAATTATCTAATAGTTAACAAAACACTAAACATATGTTACTTGTCGCACAAGTTTAACCTCCACATAACCCTTTTTCTAGTCACCACTTTTACATTATAACCAATTAAATTTTAATTATTATTACGCAACCAGCGTCACATTGTGTTCTATTTTAAGTCTTTATTCGCAATATATTAACCACTACGCATAAATCGAGTAATATACTTGCATCAAATATATCCACCTTTCACTTAGATTTTTACATCAAATTCCGCAAATTTTACAAAATTTCTCGCCTTCACGGTATTTACGGTCCTTTACACCGTTAACCATATAATTGTTAACGCACACACATAGCTCATAAATTGCACACACATATTATTCACAAAGCAAGCCGAAACACGTCCACTCGCCACCGCGTCTCCAACCGAACTCCGACCAACTTTCTACCTGGGCCAAGCTACACACCGCGGGCAGGATGGCAGCCAGATGTCCACACATCCTTGTCGCGTACCCTCAATAGCCTCAAGGACCCGTCATAAACCTTACGAAATTCTGTCTAAGATCCTGCGAGCCGGATGTAGCATCTGTTTAACAACTGTTTTAAGGTTTATTGTCTATTACGGGAAAGTTAGTTTTTCGCACGTACGATGCCTCCCACTATCAACTTTCTCTCGAGAGCGGCTAAGACCCTTCCTATTCTACCAGTCGTCTTATTAGCCAATGAGAAACAATGTCCACTACCCTCACTTCCTAACTAAAAATGTCATGAACAAATCCGCTGATCCCATGCGCTAGACACACCCATCACTAGCTCTCCTCCGACATAGCATCGTCACTTAAGAATCAATCGTTGTTCGTCAGCAGAACAGTGCAGTCTGCAAAGAGTTCTACCTTCAAGTAAGAATCGTTCTTTCTAGTCAAAATAGTCAACAAGTCTATAACGGGTTTTACTCTCAAACATTTATTTAAGTCGTACCGATGCATCAGTGTAATTCTTTATATTTAGTAAGCTGTTGGAATAAACTATAATTTATATTTGTTAACTCAGTGTAAATTCAATCAACCACTCCTATTATCGTAATAGAAATAAGGGGATCGATCAGTTCGTGGCGTCGATTGTTTAATCGTAGCGGGAATTTACGACTCCCGTTGACGTGCTTCCTCGCGATCGGGTCTCTCCGCGAACATTTGTAACAAACAACATTGTAAGCCCCCCAAACAGCTTCACACGTTTTCACCCCTTTATGAACAATACTCCTGATCAAAGTAACCCCTGGTCTCAGTAGAGCGTATGGACAAGCGATGAGTATGGACAATATGGTGAACCTGATAGAACCCTTCAAGGAATTGTTCCATGTTCATTTGACAGAGATGAACGCATTGTCGCTAAGATGGATAAACTCTGACAGATTTACCACAAGTGACTTTGGACGTTTAACAAAGTTCGCCACTGCAAAATTTAATACCAATCCGCTTGTCTCTAATAATCGTAATTTACTACTGCTGCAGCCCCTGCAAGCTCACTCGTTTGAAGTGGACCTGCTGGCAAAGACGAAGCTCATGGAGAATCATAAGGTGCAGTTCAAGGGTCTTCGATTCGAAAGAGTGTGACCACCTGAACTCGAAGTTCGACGGCGGAACAGCTTTGAAGCGATAATCACTAGCCGCACAGACAAGGGGAAAATGGAGTTTTCAGTTATCACGTTAAAACTAGCAAACGAAACGCGGCTTTTCATATGTTCTATTTTCGTTGCAGGCTCTTAAGCTTGTGTTTTGTCACAACGTCTTTGCCGAGGAATGAAACGCGCTTTTCAAAAAACTCTATCTGCGCGTTTTACAAATTTTTCATCCTCCGTGGTGATTATAACGCGAGACACGTTCCCTGGAGCAGCACGTTAGATAATAACAGAGACGAGAACCTGTGACACTGATTTAACGAATGACAGGTGGATCTGGACCTTTGATCTAGTTCAGTGACACTGATTTTGATGGCATTTGATTTGTCGAGGCGCAGTCGTTCTTGGATTTGGTACTCGCAGAAAAGTCGGATATTTTTCAGCACCGAGCTGTCAGAATTTGATATCGTTGTCCGTGAGGGTAAGAACACTGAGACAACAGTCACGAAGTAGAGATCGTCCTCCAGATCATAAATAATAATATTCTTTCGGCCCTAGAAGCCTCCATTTCAGCTCTCATATAGAATTTCAATTGCGTTGAGAGATATCTCTATTCACGCTTCTGAGGTTCGTTACATGACGAACACAGAACCTCTCGCATATTAAATCGGCTGAAGAAGCGCTTCGGCACACTATGTTACCCTATCCCACCGTTCATCGAACACGCAAGTGCTATAGAGCCATAAAAAGGCGTATCAGGAAGGTCCCTGATAGATCCACAAGTTCTCTGGATCCACAGAATTAAAGATTCCAAAATCATATTTCCGCAAGTTAGACAAGTGCTAGGCAACAGGAATAACCTCGTGATCTTCGCCCTCAAATTTTCTTCGGACGATTCTCACCATCTTCCACAGTTCAACATTCTCCTCGATTAGTGTGACAGAGCAGAAGACGCATCGTTACTGGTTCCAAGCCGACAAACAAGTCGAGATCGTGGTGCCTGCGCTGCCGCCGGCTCCCCAGAACTTGATAGTACCGCGATGAGACGCCAAGAATAAACGCGTACGCAACTCGTGCTTCTTCTTATTCACGATCGTGTGCCGTGACTTCCTTTCAAATTATAAACTGCTCCTTGCACAGGTCTTTAATTACTATTGTGCTTACGTGCCATTTCATCACTTTAAACTTGTTAAACTTTTATCATTCGTTACAAAAGCACTTGTCATTTGTATGTAGCGAAGCATTTTTTGTTCGATCTCCCTTATACCGCGCGGTAAGCTTCGTGAATCCCACAAAACAACAGGGAACAAATTTTCAGAGTATGCGCCGAAATGTGTGCGATGATCTTCTCAGATTCCCAAATTTCATAACCTGGAATATTCAGATCTTCGTCGAGTCGGGGCCGCTGGAACAAGGTCTGTACCTTCAACCGAGGAAACAGAGCTAGTAATCGCTCTGGTTCCGATGTCTCCGAGAATTATTTCACATCGGTAGGTTCATTAACGTTTCAATATGTTTCTGAATGGGAAAAGGTTATCTGGTTTCGATATCTTCAACACAGTACCAATATAGCTTCCGCAAAGATACACATTCCTCTTCACCTTGATCTTCAATGATCTCTTGAACCTGCGTATTTTCCTCAGATATGGAAGATGGGGAATGTGGTTCCCTTGCCAGGAAAGGATAAGAACAAACCAAATCTAGCCAGGTACAGATCAACGAGTTTGCTGTTTGCAAAGTATCCATTAATAAGGTCTTTAAGAGGGTGATACAGAGACTCATACTGTTTCGTTGTAAAGAGGCTTCCATTCCTCTCGATCAGCAATTTGGCTTCCGGTTCAAATACAGTAAGGCCCACGCAACAATAAAATTCGTGTCAGACGTCTGCTGGTAGGAAAACTCGCCTCATAGACCTAGAAAGGACTTTTGACATGTTTCGATCGAGCGGTTTGGTGTAAAAGCTGATACAATACGGTATCCTTAAACACCTAGTTCAGGTGATTTGATCCATAATCTCCGGAAGGTGTTTCATGGGATGGCGCAAGCTATAATGTCGTCTTCGGGGTGAATGATGGGCTGCAACTGGGAACGTTCAACAGCTCCACCCAATTTAATTAGTATTTTAGTCATGCTCTGAGCCTCTTCCATCTCAATAGCAACCTTAACATATGCGCGTTGGTATTTGCTAATGATAATTGTAGGTCGAATTATAATTTACTGTGATAACTGAAAGTTCCGTGTAAGTACTAGAAAGTGCGAGTCTATTCCTTTCAGGCTGTGCATGTCTAGACATTTTAATTTCAACCGTGATGTGACTCGACATTTTCGCTGATTTCTTATCACCGGAAATAGTCCGTATCCGTTCCGCATAAGAAAATGGCCAAATATCTTGGTATATATTTGTATTGCAAATTACAGATGACACAGCATATTAAAACGCAAATGTAAAATAAATCAGAAAAGACTTTTATAGCAAATAATAGTTCGTTCTTCTTAAAGCATCTCTGCGCGAAGTGTAGTCTTCTGTTGTACAAATTGCTGGTAATAATCCTATCCCGACTTATGCCTCTCCGATTTCGTTCTACATCACAACGAGCCATATGGACCAGCTGAGGCGTTTCAAACGGAAATGCCCGAGGCATAGCATGGGGCTGTATCGCTCAGGCCATTATACATACCAATACAAATATTTTACGTAATTTTATATACTATATATAAATTACACATAGCTTTTAAATTCCTTGTATCTGTGGGACGCGGTGAGAGTGCCATGGATTGACCTGTTTGTGTTAGAATTAGCGAAAAATCATAGAGCCAAAATACGTCTAATCGTCGATCAACTTCGATGGAGATTTATCTGATCCAAATTATTACTTATTTCATTTTTTTAAATGAATTCAAAGTAGAGTACGCACCGTCTATTTTCCTCTTCAGGATTAATATTTCAATAAAACAGCGAACATGCATAAACGACGATAAATAATTTACGACTGCAACTATAATGCATTTCTATATGCTACTAAGAACACCTACACTTCCTTATATGCAGTGTGATGGATCCTCGCGAAAGAGATGGCATTTGTCCGTTATTTGTTATTTGTATCAATATAGAAGTGTAACGACACTAGTGGTTTAGTACAGGAATTGCTGGAAATTTTAAGAATAATCACCATTTTGGGCAACTTTTCTGAAAACTAATTTCCCTACAATTTGGACGATATTGAAATATGTTGCAAGGCTCAACGTTTTGGACAATTTTTCCTATACATATGACTGGCGATCGTTAGTTTACAAATTATGTACAAAAAATGTACAAACGAAACTTTGGGTCAGCTTTGCTAATAGGTTATATTAACCCTTTTGCTCCCAAAGCCGGAACTATCCGGCACGTACGATGTGACGCGATAGTATCGTTTGTTCTTTGTGACTGCAAGACGGGTTACATTCAAGACTATATTATTTATATGGAGGTTGGTACTACTACGGGGCCCGATTATAAAGACTGTGTTAAATTGGAAAGTATTGTAATGTCCCTCCTATAACCATATTTAGGTAAAGGCCACACCATTTTCGTCGACAATTGGTACACAAGCCTTGCATTATTTGATATATTATACAAAAATTTTACAAATGCGTGTGTCACCGTAAAAGAGAGGAAAGAAGAAATACCAGAGATGAACAGAAAATTACAAAAAGGAAAAGCGTGCTTTTGCTCGTCTGTAAATATATTAAACATACAATGGCACGATAAAAAAAGAGGTTTTTATAATTTTAACAATACATACAGAAGAATTTGTGGATGTACCAAAATACACAAAGTGCACAAGAAATTTTACAGAAACCATCTTGTGTACACGATTATAATAAATTGATGGGTGCTGCAGACAGGATCGACATTGTCATCAGCACTGTAAATTCTACTCGCAAATCAACGAAATAGTACAAAAGAGAAATATTTCTTCCATTAGATCGATATGTATTTATGGAATTCATATTGTCTGTACTAATTGAAAACCAACAAAACAATATCAATTGCGAAATTTCAACTGAAATTAATAGATCAAATTTTAATGAAATAGCAGAAAAAACAATCCCATGTCTTATTACATCCGGAAATAATCACTCATCAAGACACAACGGAAGACATTTTCCTTCACTTTATGAAGCTTCAGGAAAAACTACATCAGGAAGATGTGTTGGGTGTGCAAGAAACGATAAAAGACGAGAATCTCGTTATCAATACCAAGAATGTGATGTTGGGTTGTGCGTGTTTTTATGTTTCAAAACATATCATACTAAATTGAATTATTAATCACTGTATGTTATTCTTTCATTATTTTCAATCGTTAATCAGACTCTTTATACCGATTAAATAAGTTTATATCCATTATGTAGAAATTATGAGTATATTTTTTTAAAGAAAAGTCCTCTTTCTTCCGAAATAAACTGTCCACGCGCAATACGTACACTTTCTACGCAGGGTCCAATTCAGTCGCGGTGCTACGGCGAACCGAATCGCCGTTGCAAAAGGGTTAATACCGATAAGAGAATCCCAGGCCTGACTGTCTCTAACCAAATTACGATAGCCCCCAAGGATGTTGACGCAATGTGATTTCTGCCCAGTGCGTTAAATGCCAAAGTGAACAAAATTCAAAAAAGCGCGGGCAAACGGCGGGAGTAACTATGACTGACTCTCTCTCTCTCTCTCTCTCTCTCTCTCTCTCTCTCTCTCTCTCTCTCTCTCTCTCTCTAAAGGGAAAGCAATACGCCGCTGGACTTAGTCGCGTATAATGCAAATCTCTTAAGGCCTATAAGCAGCATGCCGCTATAAAACGGTTGTGCTGCGGTCCTTGGGGGAATCATGGTTGCTCGGGGGTAGAAAAGACCTCGGTCTTGTCTGCTCAAGAAGCACTCCTACTTTCCCTCGGCGTCGGGAATGGCCCACCGGATGCGGCGCCCATGGCTAAACGAGGTGCGGTGACGAAGGAGCGGAAGAATATATAAATAAACAGTGATTCGGCTTACCGAGTTAACGGTTTTATAACGTGAATAAGAGAACATACCTACATCTACCTATAAATAAAGGAATCCGTTCCTTTGGAATCTGTTAACGACCTGGCTATGAAATGGATTTTGCGTCAGATTAGTTGGACAAACGTACAGGTTTCACAAAGAAGAATAATAATAATAATGCGAAATCGAAAAGGTAAATAATGCCTCGCACGCAGCGTTTCTCAGTTCCAGAAGCGCAATGGCGGATTTATTCGCTTCGGAGAGGACTACAGTTGACGACCCGGCTATGTCCCTGGACTTGAATTCTAAGATCATGGTGCCGCTAGTAGGGTATCGGGTTGATCGTCCGGTCTGTGAGAAAAGGGAAGTCCACCTTTTCTTTATGACGCTAACAGACCTGGACAGGCACCTTGATCGACATCACACGGATGCACGCATCGAATAGGAATGCTTTTATTGCGAAAGAAGTTTTCCCAAGCATCATGGGGCAAAGTGCCACATACCGAAGTGTGGTGGCACAAGTCAAAGTAAAGAAGGAGCGCATAAATGCGAAGCGTTCCCCATGGGCTTCGGGATTCGAACAAGGCTATCCACTCACGAATGGCATGCGCACCCTGCCGTAAGCAATGAAAAAAGAAAGAGAACGAACCGCCCAAAAACAAGAAAAAAGACAGTAGAGGAGTTAACTCGGGATT
The DNA here is from genome assembly GCA_014825825.1 of Bombus turneri. NCBI lineage: Eukaryota > Metazoa > Arthropoda > Insecta > Hymenoptera > Apidae > Bombus > Bombus turneri. The sequence continues at coordinate 1,917,181 of CM026106.1, read as the reverse complement.
CCCGGGACCCATTTTGAGTTACTGCCGGAGCATATACTTGTATGTCCTATTTATTATTTATATATTTATTTATGTAATTTTATATATTTATTGCTATCGACTCATGTCAATTTTAAATGAACGTCAGTTGTAAGTTCTACGAGGGGGTACCTCTGAAGTATGGTGTATGCAGTACGCCGCTGTTTAACGGTCGTATTGTGGGTCCCTTGGAGAGTCACAGTTGTTCGGAAGCAGGGGAGACCTTGGTCTCGCCTGTTGAAGTCACACTCCTATTTCCCCATGATACCGCCGGTAACATGTATGGCGTGAACGAGAGGGCGAGTTATGCCCCGGTCACTGCGTTCATGGCTAAACGGAGTGTGACATCAAAGGAGCGGAAGACAAATTTATATTTTAGTTCATAAATCGGCTTGCCAACCAACGGTTTACACCGTGAAGATCTGGGGACGATAATATAAGTATAACAGGAATCCGTTCCATTGATGGGAACAGTTGACCACCCGACTAAATAAAGCTTATGAGACGGACAAGATTGGATTAATCGCACAGATTACAGAAACTTTTTAATTAAAATTAGTAGAAACAAAGATAATCCCTCGGATGCAGATTTATCCGCTTCGGAGGGGACTATATTTGACGACCCAGCTATGTCCCTAGACTTGAATTCTAAGATCATGGTGCCGCTGGTGGGGGATCGGGTTGCTTGTCCGGTCTGCGAGAAAAGGGAAGCCCGCCTTTTCTTCACGACGTTGGGGGACCTGGATGAGTACCTCAGTTTGCATCATATTGAGACCCCCAGTCAACGGGCATGTACATATTGTGGGAGAAGTTTCCCGAAGCTACATGGGGCAAGATGCCATACGCCAAAATGTAGCGGCCCCACGCAATGTCGTAAAGGTCAGTTTAGATGCGCAGTCTGCCCCATGATCTTCGGGACCCAAAGAAGGCTATCGACCCACCAACCCACCAACCATGGAGGATTCGTGCTGCGCGTCAGCGCGCGATGAAATAGAATTAGGTAATGAAGAGTCAGTCCTTGAATAGAGGCTCAATTTGATTAAAGAAATTGAGAGTTCAACCGAGGTGTTCCCAACGTTAAAAGGGGTTTACACCCAGTTGGAACCGATCTGGGCTAAAGAGAAAAATAATAGGGAAGCCCTAAGAAATGAATTACATGAGTTTATATGCACACCTTTATACAGAGTAATGAAGAAAAATATAAGTGACGAAGGCACGAAACAGGCGATGCCCCAAGATAGAAAAGTAAGAAAAAAGATACTCCTACCCACGTTGCCAGAAGATCTTCAAAGAATGTCCGACGAAGTTGGCCGACGTGGTAGTGAACAACGATCTGGCATAAATGGAGCCGGCCAGGTAACTACCTGAAGCAACAGAGGTGAAGAGGCTCTATGAGGACTTACAGGGTCGAGCAGGACCATCTAATCCCCCAATCTCAGGAAATAGAGCCTCCGAGCTATTCATAAATTAATTATTTCCGCCGATAACCGCGGAGGATGAGAGCGAGAAATTGAGTAAGATGAGGAAAAAGACTGCGGCAGAACCAGATGGTATTCAGAAGGAACACCTTCTAATGATACCTGGCCTGATCGCAATATTGGCAAAAATTTTTAATATCTTATGACATAGTTCCTATTTTTCGGCTGTATGGAAGGAAAATAGAACTACATTAATACCAAAGGCGAACAAGCAATGCAGCCGGATCGAAAACTAGAGGCCTATAACGATAGGCTCTATTCTCGGCCGAATCTTCTCCTCTATTCTCGACGGAATGATAAGAAGGGATACTCTGCAAAACTTAGGAAAGGCAGAAAGGTTTTGCATCCGGGAACGAATGTGAAATAAATATAGAGCTATTCAACGCTGGCTTAAGTCACAGTAAGAGAAACAACGGGGGAGTATTCACAATTGTAGATATCTCCAAAGCGTTTGTCACGATACCCTATTCGGCGTTAAAACCTTGTCTGGCGAGGAAGGGTATGCCGACCCATATAATTGAATTAATCAATGAAATGTACAATGAAGGCATAACCATGATAAAAGCAAACGACAATATAGGGGTCGAGATCAAGATCCTTAGGGAAGTCAAACAGGGAAATAGCATTAAACTAATCGATGTTACTATCACCGTGATACCGAATCCGAAGGGAAAAGAGGAAGAAAACGGGTTCATTTCATTCAAGCCGAGCAAGAGGCTCCGGCGAAGCCCGATTATAAGTGGAAAAATACAGAAGTATATCGGCAACGAATCGGAAGGACGGAAAGTGTTCGGCGTTGGAGACAACGAGCAGAGTATGCCAATTATAGGGAGGAACGACAAACGGATGAGATATCTCGCGAGGAAAGCGGTAGAAAAAAGTACGCGCATTAGATATGGGAAATCGCTGCCGGTGGGCAGTGAGGCGGAGGATAGCGCGAGGGAGGATATCGATGCTCCGAATAGCAAGGTTGAGGGAGATGAAGGGTTTCACGAAGGGCTTGTCGGGGGCAGTGGAAATGCTAAACGCACTGGTAAAGAAGCTGAATCTCGACAAGGAAAAGAACGAGGGAATCCGAGAAATAGGCAACGTGATAAAAGGTATCGTGTCGTCGTTGGACCAATGTATCGGTCAGGAGAGAAGATGCTGAACCATGGGCATGGAAAGGTAGAAGCAGCCGTACGGAATACAGGGAAGCGGGTTCATACTCGCGACGAGAGGAGAGAGGATACGGGTGAAAGGGTAGCGATAGACTACCCCAAAAAAAGGTTGTGTCCCTCGGCGAAGGGAGGAAGGTGGCAACAGCTAAGAGGCCCAGGAAAGGGGAACCTACTTACGCGGAGATGTGCGGTAGGTTGGTTGTTAACGAGGAGATGGATAGAATGAGGAGCAAGGATTCGGAGGGTTGGAGCACGGTTGGCAGACGAAGGAAGGAAAGGAGGGGGCTCAGGGTTTGCCATCCTCCGGCGTACGTGCCAACGAAGGGGGAGAGGGAGAGTAGGTAGCAAAGGGCCAACGAACGCGCGGAGGGGGAAAGAGGCTATCCTGATCAAAGTGGAGGAAAGTCGGGACTGGATTGAGACTTACAAAAAGGTCGTGACCGCCAAGAATACGATCGGGGGGGGGGGAGGCGACGGGTATGAGAAAGACTACGGATTATGACATACTTATCGAATTCGACAGGAAGATCATAGTGAGCGTGGTGGCCGAGAAACTCAAGGCAGCCTTATGCGACGCGACGGAAGTAGCTGCGCTGGTGAATAGGGTCACGGTGCAAATTAAAAATATCGATCCCCTTACCACCAAGGAGGAACTGGTGGAGAACTTGAGGAGAGAGTGGGGGATCAAGAGCGGAGAAAGCATCGAGATGAGGGCCCTGAGAATGGCGCCATGGGGTACTCAGGTGGCGGTAGTGGTGTTACCCGCGAGTGCAGTCCCACGTGAAGGGGGAGGGGGGAAGGTTCTGGACCGGCCTGACTCTCGGTTCGGCTAGGCTGCTACCGGACGTGCAGCGATGCTACAAATGCCATATGCAAGGGTATACGGCTGCCAGGTGCACGGTGTCGTGTCCGGATAGTTTAACTGTGAAGGAAATGTGGCAGCAGCGAGCACGTAATGAAAGAGTGCACCAAGGAGCCTAGGTGTGCGATGTGTTGCAAGCACGAAGGTGTGAACGCTAGGCACGTTACGAGCCCGTTGGCCTGTCCGATGATCAGGACGGAGTACGGGCGCAGAAGAAGATAAAGGTCCTACGAATAAACCTGAACAGGTGCTGGCTTGCGCAGGATTTATTAGCGCAATACGCATGTAAGAGCAGGATGGACGTAGTTTTCATCTCCGAACCGTATAGACAGTTACCGTATTGGTCGAACGACGTGGTCGGGGATGCGTCGCTATTGGTAACACTGTTCGATGCATGACATGCAGCGAGCGAGACGCTGGTCTGCAAGAAGAGACTTGTAGTCATCAGGGTCGAGGACACGAAATGTATCAGCGGATATTGTTCTCCCAACGTGAACAGGCAGGAGTTCAAACGCCTACATATCGGAATTGGAAGCGGTGATAAGTGATAGTAGGAGAAGCGTTCCGGCGCTGTTAGTGGCCGGCGACTTCAACGCGAAATCCACAGCCTAGGGAGGACAGAGCCGAGGGGGACGTATCTGCTCGATACGCTGAGAAGAAACGAGCTGATGCCGATTAGGATGACGGGAACGTACTCCTTCGCTAGGAGCAGACGTACGACAACGTGAGTTCGTGCTCACCATTAATATGCAGATGTGCTAGTTACAATAAATAGTAACTAGAAGATAGTTCTAGATATAATCGATAGATTTAATCGATAGGTTTAAGATGTTCTTTTGTTTTTATTCCTGATCCATGTAAAAAAGTGCGATAAAGGTTTTTCGGCTCAGAACGGTTTTCAGATTTGTCCAAAGAATAAAATAACAGCTATTGTGATTCTACCTACGAATACAGAAATAACAACAAAAAACTGTGTAAACCTATCATAAATATAACATTAAAAAAAGATGTTATCACTGGTAGGAGGTGATGTAGCAGCAGATAATCTAAAGGGCGATACAAATCAAGTTGTTGTCTTGCCTCGGAGTACCAATATCGTTAGGACATACATACTGTAATAATTAGTAATCTCCGGGCAACAACAGTCTTGCCACTACGGACAAGCGCCAAACAAAGACGAATTTAAATTTTCCAGTATACCCCCGACCAGTACAACTAAACGAACGCGATAGTAACGTGACCAGTTTTTCAGTCTCAGTCTCGAGCGATTTTAATAGCGATCAATACATATTATTAGCGAACATTCTCTGTACCCGGCGTGTGTCAAATGCGCAGAAAAACATCTAACAACGAATTGCCCATACACGGAAAAAATAAATGATGTAAAGTGCTACAACTGCGATGGAAACCACCCAGCTAGCTACAAAGGCTGTCCAGTTAGAAAACAATTACAACGCAAACTGTTTCCGCCGCTTCGAAACAGGACATACAACAACTACCACACACAACAAGACTGCGTAGTAACTGACACACCAACAAACGTACAGCACGTATCGAATATCAATCATAATAAAACCAACACCATTGGTAGCCGAAGCTACGCGCAAGTAACCAAACAAACAGTACTCTTAGACAACCAAAACCAGAACAATAACATCAACGACGCTACAGAAATCAAAGAACTACTAAAGCAATCCATCAATAACACGGAAATGCTAACTAAAATGATAAGTGAACAAAATGCAGTCCTCAGACAGCAAACGCAACAAATCACAATCATGCTACAACTACTTACTAACATGCTAAGCAAAAAATAAAAATGGACATGCTTAAAATAGCAGCCTGGAACTCTAACGGCCTACAACAAAGGGCCCTAGAAACCAAAACATTCCTATACAACAATAAAATTGACATACTACTCGTATCAGAAAC
>CM026106.1:1879747-1910208 GCA_014825825.1 Bombus turneri | reverse complement strand
CCCGTGTTTTCCAAAATAATAGAAAAAATAATATACGCCCGACTAAAACCAATAATGGAGAAGGAAAAATTAATATCAGATCACCAATTGGGATTCAGAAACAAACACTCCACTATAGAGCAAATGCACAGACTCGTCAACGAAATAATACTAGCACTAGAAAACAAACAATACTGTACAACCCTCTTTATGGACATTGAGAAAGCATTTGACAAAATAAACCACGAAAGCTTACTACAAACAATCAGGAAACAATTCCCGGAGCAAATATACCAATTAATAAAATCATACTTAAACAGTAGAACCTTGGTAATAAAAATCAAGGACGCATACTCCGAAGTCAAGGACATCAAGGCAGAGGTTCCGCAAGGAAGCGTCTTAGGACCAATACTATACACACTATATATGGCCAACATACCAACAACTACCAATAACAAAATACTGACATTCGCGGACAGCTGTGCTAGTTAGGCACGCTAACCCTGTAACAGCAGTCACATTACTACAAGAACACATCACAAAAATAGAAAAGTGGCTACAAGAGAAACAAATTAAAGCAAACCCCAATAAATGCAACCATATTACATTCACACTGCGAAAACAGATACCCCCAAACATCTTTTTGAACGACACTCACATAATACAAACAAAGCAAGTCAAATACCTAGGACTCCACATAGATACACAACTCACATGGAAGCAGCATATCAAATCAGTAATAGACAAAATTCAAACAGCAAGGAGGCAAATGCATTGGCTGTCAAGTCGAAAGTCCAAACTAAGCACAGAAAATAAATTAAAGATATACAAAACAATTATAAAACCAATCTGGACGTACGGAATATCACTATGGGGAACAGCAGCAAAGAGCCATATAAGCAAAATGGAGACTATGCAAGCCAAAATTCTTAGAACAATAGTTAACGCTCCAAGGTACGTCAGAAATGAAGATATACGAAAAGATCTAACATCCAACAGTGAAAGAGGAAATCGCCAGATACGCTAAAAAGTACAAAGAAAGACTTGCAACACACCCAAACCAGCTTGTAGCTGAAACAAATGAAACCCTAATAGAAAGAAGACTGAAGAAAAAGTATCCCGCAGACCTCACAACAGAAATACAATAAACAACCTGGATGGAACAACAACAAGATGGAACCCCGCTGGAGGTAACCATTCACATGCTATACTTTTCAAGTTATAACATTTTACCAAATGTCCTTCTGGACAAATTATAAAATTCAAATAAATAAATAAATAATAAAAAAATTAAGGGAGTCTATTTTGGTAATGCAGTTGTGAGGAGCCATAAAGGACGAGGTCATCTGAAAATAATAAACACCACATCGAGAGATTACGAATTTTCTACACCTACAATGGTAATTAAAGAATTTGAAAATCTCACCTCGCTCCCTAGCATGACGTGCAATGCGATTTCAAAATCAAAAGAAAGTAGATTCGATAAAATAATTGAATTATTACGACTCGAACACTTGAACAAAGAGGAAAGGAAAAACATCGAATAATTAATTCGGAAGAATCAAGATAGATTTCATATTCCAGGAGACACGCTGGAAGGAACTGAAATTCTAGAGCATCGAATAATTACAGCGGATGATATACCAATCAATATTAAACAGTATCGTTACTCACCTGCACATCGAGAAGAGATAAACTGTCAAATTCAAGAATTACTGGACACTGATGTCGTAGAACTATCGACATCTCCGTACAATTCTCCGTTATGGATTGTGCCGAAGAAACCAGACTCGCAAGGAAACGAACGTTGGAGATTAGTTATTGATTATAGGAAGCTTAATGATAAAAAGGTCGGCGATGCTTATCCGCTCCTCAACATCACAGAAATATTGGATCAATTAGGAAGTACAAAACATTTTGCCACGTTTGACTTGGCATCAGGCTTCCACCAGATCCGAATGGCACAGGAGGATGCCCACAAGACCACATTCTCAAAGCGGTACGGACACTTTCAATTCAAAAGAATGCCCTTTGGATTAAAAAATGCTCCAGCGACATTTCAACGCTTGATGAACTCAGTGTTATCAGGACTCCAGGGAATAGAGCTGTTTGTCTACCTGGACGATATAGTGATTTATTCCAGGTCCCTCTGTGAACATGAGATCAAATTTAATCGACTCATGCATAGATTAAGGAAAGCCAAATTGCGATTACAACCCAACAACTGTGAATTCTTACGACATGAAGTGAACTATTTGGGATACGTGATTAGTGAAAACGGAGTTAAACCAGACCCAAAGAAAATCGAGGCGATATCGAACTTTCCACGATCAAAAAAAGCAAAGAATATTAAGCAATTTTTTGGACTAGCAAGATATTACAGAAGATTCATACCTAATTTTTTCAAAGTTGCAAAACCACTGATGCAATTGTTAAAAAAGGACATTGCCTTCAAGTGCCTGGAAACTCAAGAGAATGCGTTCAACGCTTTGAAAACGGCACTCACGACAGAACCTATTCTACAATATCCGGATTTTTCTAAACCCTTCAACCTCACGGCAGACGCATCAGGATACGCAATAGGCGGATTATTGAGTCAGGGACCGATTGGGAAGGATTTGCCAATCGCGTATGTCTCTAGACTATTAAACCCCGCAGAACAAAACTATTCTACCATAGAAAAGGAATGTCTGGCAATCGTCTACTGCGCGATACATTTCAGGCCATACCTGTATGGTAGGAAATTTACTATAGTAACTGACCACAAACCTTTAGTATGAATGAATTCCATTAAGGATTCCACGTCGAGAATTTGGAAATGGAAACTGAAATTGTCGGACTTTGAATTTGATATTCAATACAAAGAAGGACGAACAAATGCAAACGCAGATGCATTGTCTAGAAACCCGCCAGAGGTATGCCTGACAATCAGGAAGCGAGAAGAAGATTCGCCAGATCGATATCCACATCTAAAAAGATTTCAATTGAATACATCGACCGAGGACTCTCCTATATTCGAGGCTAAACCACGCGAATTGTCGTAATACGGTAGATTGGGAAAGCAGGGAAAAACTTTTACTCAAGGCATCTCGCCATAGAAGACACACCCGTAAAACATTTTGACCAAGCACTAGCCGAAGTCGATGTGAACGCAGGCGAGGAAGTAGCCGATCGAGAAATAGAAGACCTCGAAACAACAAGTGAGGAAGAACCTTCTACGGCGGATTTTGAAATTCCAACGCGACAACGAGAAGAAAATACCAAACCCACAATACTTGCAGAATTGAAGATCTCAGAGACAAGAGATTCAATGGTAAAAATAAATGATCACAAGATGATTTTTGTCGATACAAAAGGAAATCTGGTGGGCAGGGGGGCCTTAGAAATGAAGGAAACAGGGAAACTACCCCATTATGAAAATCTAATGTTGCGAGGGGCAAGATTGCATCAGAACTCGGGAAGACAGATAATATCTCTACCCGTGAAGGAAAAAACACCCCAATAACATCGGAGAATCAATTAAAATCATTAAGATCCTTGTTGGACGTGGTAAATGAGAAACGATTGACATTCTTCTGTATCAGTAAAGGAGATCTAACGGAGCTACTATGGCGACACATAATCAAGCAATTGAAACAGGTATTCTTAGCAAACACCATACAAATCACCATTTGTACCGGGGAAGTAATCACCCCACCAGTAGAAGCGCGAAATAACATAATGCGAGAGAAACACGAATCATCTGTAGCGGGACGCAAAGGAGTAACAAAGATCTATCAAAGAATATGACAACATTATTATTGAGAAAACATGAAGAAAGAGATCCAGGAATACGTGAAAACATGTAAGGATTGCTAATTGAAGAAGCTGACTAGAATAAAAACAAAACAACCGATGGTGCTCACAGATATACCGGGCAAAGCTTTCGACAAAATTAGTATGGATATCGTCGGTCCATTACCAACGACACAAAAGGGAAATGAATATATATTAACGATTCAAGATTTATTGACAAAGTGTTCCATCGGGATTCCGATAGAAGGTATCTCTTCAATTGAGATAGCGGACGTCTTCGTAAAACGATTTATTTGCAGATTCGGGTCACCGAGAACCATTCTTACTGACGAGGGAGCGAATTTTACATCTTCGCTGATGAAGGAGGTAGCGAAGAGATTTCGCATCAAACAATACACCACGTCGGCATACCACCCACAAAGCAATGGTTCTAATCGAAAGATCTCACTGTTACATCGGCCGACTCTCTACCTAACCCAGGCCACACACCACGGGAAGATGGCAACCAGATGTCCGCACATCCTCATTGCGTACCCTCAATAATCTTAAGGGCCCATCATAAATCTCAGGAATTTCTAGATAAGGTCCTTCAGACCGAACAAACATCTCTTTAGTAATTCGTTTTCTAAAGTTTATTGTTTACTACAAGAAGACACGGGAAAGTTAGTTTTTCTCACGTACGATGCTTCCTACTACTCAACTTTCTATCGAGAGCGGCTAAGACCCTTCTTAGTTCACCAACCTTCTTATTATCCAAATAGAAACAATGCTTACTGCCCTCACTTTCCTAATCAAAAATGTCATCAACAAGTCCGATGGCCCCATGCGCTACACACACCCATCACTAGCTTTCCTCCGATACAGCATCGTCACTAAACTTCACTTATTCTTCATCGTTAGAATAGTCAACACATATCTGTAACGGGTCTCTACCCTTAACTCAATCACTAATTTAACTTGTACCTACGCATCAGCGTAACTATCCTCTTTTACAAAATTGTTGGAATAAACACTATTTTATACGTGTTTATTCAGTGTAAACTCCATTGAACCACCCTTATTATCCTAATAGAAACAAGGGAATCGATCAGTTCGTGGCATCGATTATCTAATCGTAACGGAATTTACGACTCTCGTTGACGTGCTTTCTCGCGATCGCGTCTCTCCGCGAATGGCCGATTAAACACTCACCATGTATTAACCGAATATCTCACCTTGTACATCGAAAATTTCAGTAACTCGGACGAATGGGTGGAATTAATCATGTTTTCTTATAAAACCTCTGTACACGGAGGAACGAAATTCTCTCCGCACGAATTAGTCTTTGGGCACTTGGCCAGAGAACCCATTGGTGAAATGTTAATCGAAGAGAACATGGAACCAACATATGCGGAATATCTCAGAGACCTGTTCGATAAAATCAACACCGTGCAGCAAATAGCAAGAGGAAATTTGATGAAATCCAAGTTAAAGTCAAAAGAATATTACGACAGACGAATTAACCTGCAACATTTCAAAATAGGAGATCTGGTATATTTATTAAAGGAACCTAGCAAAGGAAAATTTTCTGATCAATATACAAAACTGCATAAAGTGTTAGGAATTTTGCAGAATCAAAACGTCAAGATTGAAATGAAGGGGATTCCCTCGAACAGTACACTTAAAAAAGTTGAAACTAGCACACAACCGAAATAGACAATTGGCAAAACGATTTCAAGAGGCAAGGTAGTATAGTAGTATATAGCATAACACTGCTTGTCGAATAATAAAGATAGCGGAAACCTGAAAGAAAAAAGAAAGAAATCACTATGTATTCTAGCTACTATTTAAATATAAAATGCGTTAATTCAATAAAATAAACAAAGATAAGAGATTAAAAGGAGGAAAGTACCTTATAAATCAATGAGGTTTGTACACAATTAAATATCGTAGAAAGAAATGTATATGCAGGAATTCCATAGGGATTGGTTATGGGTCTATTTTTGTAGAACATATTATACGACGGTCAGCTGAAACAAATGGATAGATTAACCTCAATTGCTAACAGGATTAAAGTTAAGCTAAAGGAAGCGATGATAACGGTCAATAGTTGATGTTCGACAACAGACTTACAGTTGGCCAATGAAAAAAAAAAAAAAGGAAAAAAAGCTGAAACCATTTTACTTACAAGGTACGAGAATACCAAAGGTAATAAATATTAAGATTGGCAATTATAACCTGGAAAAAAGGGGGGAATGTTATTAAATACCTTGGAATAGAAATTGATAATATAATATTAGGAAATTCACTACTCACATCGAAAAGCTATACACAAAAGCCGACAGTTATAAGAAGTTTACTACCAAATTTAAGTGAATACATACGGAGTATCGAAGCAGATACTACTGGAACGGTTAAGAAGGCAACAGGAAACTGAAAAACCAAAAAAAAATTAGTGACATTATAACAAAATAACTCAACGTTGACGCAGCGGTCTTCGTAAACAAGAAAAAGGACAGACTATTTTACTATGCGGATACTTACGAAATATGGCATTTTTTAATTTATACTTACAGATACAGGATTAATAAAGGTAGTCATAATAAGTGTTGATAATGTAATGAAGAACCAGATGATGCCAAACACGCACTATGTAAATGTTCCAAGCAAGCGACGTAACGTTGAAAATAGAAAATAGAATTGGAGAAACTATAAACAATAATAATCCATTAAACAAGTTATAACTAATAATATATGGATTAGCTCCAAAAATTATACCATACAAATATGAAATAACAGCATTACAACTCACAACACAAATTACAACAAATACATGAAGGACGTAGATCGTGTCACGTAAAATAAAAAAGAGATTTAAGAAAAAAAAAAGAAACTTTATTTTCTTGTTTGCGATACACTTTCGAGCTCTAAGCGTGACTGTTCAAGACTGACTTGGATGATTTTAGGGGGAGTATTTAAATTCTTTTATTCGTGAAAGTGGGAAAAGGCTTCGATCATATATTTCTGAGAACGGATAGAGTGACCGGATGTCGCTCGTGCCAAGGCGCTTGGAATTTCGATATCTTATCGCTTTGTTTATGTCGGATTTCGTCTGTGACACCTGCATGGTTTCAAACTTGTTGCTAAAATCCATGTTGATGTAATCCTAATTTACCCAAATTCTCATTTTTATTTTTACACTGAGATTTAAGGCAAGGAAAATGATTGAAAGTTTTTTTTATCTTGTTTCAAATCATTTTTCCTTCTTAAAACTGTTTTTTTTTAAGAAAGATAAAAAATATATTTTTCTCAAAGTATAGTAACGTCTGTAATAGATCATGTATGATCTTGTCCTTTCTTTGCAATGCTGTATCTAATATCCTTAAATATTCCATATCTTTTCATTCACTTATACTCTCATTATGTTTTAATGGTGTTTTGCTTTTATCTCTTGAATATATCCCGCTTCTTTTATCACTTTTAATTTATCGTCATCCCTTTGAGTTCATCTATCGTATCCAGTACTTTCAAGTTTTCTTCTTTTTTCTATCCATTTTGTTTCCTTATCTCCTATTACTTTTCTCTAGCTTAACGTCTTGTATTAGGTGTAACTAAATATATTATTTGCCTTTCTTATTTTCTTTAATTTGTCTTTACTATTTCTCATTTTCCTAAACATATCCATCTTTTTTAGGATTTCAAATTTTATACCTTTATTCCCTGTGTTGACAACTATATTTTTTTGTTTATACTTGTTGTTATCTATTCTTTGTCTTTTGTTGCCATTTTGCTGTTTGTGATGTGTTTTTGTAATTTTTCTCTTGTGTTTCTTTCCTCTGCTATTTTAATTATGACTGTCTATTTTTTTGAGCTTTCTTTGTTCTATTGTAGTTTCCTATTACCTTTTTTTATCTTTTTCTGGTTTTTTTATTTAATTCACTATTAGAATTTCTAGTTTCTTGCAACATTTTGTCGTATTGTCTTGTTTTTCTTTTATTACACTCTATATGTGGGATTCAGCCAACTGTGGAAATTGGCAACTGTATGTGAAAAGTAATGAAATAATTCCAGAAATCAATGTTTCTGAAATTTTCTTTCAGATATTACTTTTTATGCCACATTTAAGTATAACTGTGAAATAAATTTTTATTTTTTCTTTTAAGTGTACTTTTACGCATCGTTTCAGATGCAATCTTTCACTTATTCCAGTTTCTGTTAATATTAATTGCCTTTCGAACCTTTTATTTTATCTACATGATTGGCCATAATTTTTTAAGAAATTATATCAAGAATCGGCATTGCCAGAAATTTATGGTAAATATATTTTGTGATATTCAAGAAAACTTGTTCCTGGGCAAGGCCAAATTTTATAAATTCTTTCCTGTGCTGCTAGGTAAGTCCACATTTTTATTCGTTCTTAATTGTAGAATGTACTATTCTATTTAAAAAAGGTGATAAATTCCATTTATTCATTATTTTCCTTATTAATGATTTACAAATTACTGATGAAAAGAACAAATTCCACTTTTGTTTAGCTTTATACACGCTTACTTCAGTATCTATATTGACTATTTACATTCTGTTGCAAGTGATTAGTGTTGAGACATGATATCAATAATATATCAAATCTCATAAATCCAAAATCATCTAAAACTTTTCAATTTTTGTATAGTGCTATATGCTTCTATATATACAATATTCTATATTTAAAATCATATTACAAGACAGTTTATTCTTTCTATTCCAAGAGGACAGTTTTTGTGTGTAAAAAAGAAAAAAAAGAAGAAAAATAAAAGCAATAAAAAGCTAGTTCATACTTGTTTCCTGGTGATAGTAGAATAACAATATTTTATTGCACACAAAAAAAGTTGATTTAGGATGCAATAAAATGAAATTGTAACACTAACAATGATTATAACAAATTAAATAAACTGCGGAGGTCTATGCAGTAAATATGCAAAGTATATGTGATGTTATACCCGTTGAGCCCAACAAGGACTTTGGGATATTTTGGGTCGGAAAGTGTTTAAAGAATTGAAATTGATTGAATGTCAAGTGTTTGTTTTTGTGATATAGCATGTGGTGTTTATGATATCTCGCTCGGTACGTACCGCTGATTCGGATATTCCTCAACCTTTTTCTTTCTACCATATGTTTACTCATGCCAATAAAATGTACAATGACAAAAACAAATAAACAATAGAATAAACAAAAAACGGGAAGAAAATACAAGCACACACGAAACTCGACGGCCCGCTGCGATCGAGTGAGTAGTGTAATATGATCGAGTGGCAGATAGCGCGGAAACAATGTACCTAGGTGCTGAATCAAAAGTAAAACCTTTTTATTTCTAACTTTTCTAAAATTAAACTTTTACTAATATATTTGTGATATTAGATTTGCTTATTGATATGTATTTAATTATCATTTGTTCAGTAAGCAAATATGCTCCAAATTATATCGTGTGTGGTCTCATCTGAATCAGAAAAGTGTAACAAATATGTTGGTAAATGATTTAATTACTACAATGAATCAAAAATAAGAAGAATTTGATTTATGTGTTGAAGGTCTCAGCTTGTCGGGACTTTTTAATGTTTGCGTAATATACTCGTAGTATAGGTGCTCGCATAAACGTTGCACTTAATGCTACAATTTATTGACTTACAAGGTAACTATTCCTTAGACTATGAATTTACAAACGAGTATAGGGAGGCCCGATATTATACTACGGATCGCTGACATTTTAGAAGGGGAAAGAAGAAGAATAAACGTATGAGATATATAATTACCTATATATGATTACACAATTGCAGGGAACATTTTCTTAATTTACATAGTTTTACATAATTTTAGTTTGCATTGTTCTTTTGTGGTCTTTGTTTACAATCTTTGGTTGATTTAATAACTAAACATACGGTTCTCTTATTGCTATAATTTTACTCTACGGTGGTTAGCCACCAATATTTATATTTATTGTCTTTGAATGTCTCGCTTAAATCTACTAAATAAATTTTATATTGCTATTCTTATGGTCTATGTGGCTATTGTGCAGTATTTTTTATAATTGCATTTCTGCTGTAGTGATAGATTAATGCTAGGTTATTATTGTTTTGGATTAATTTTGCGCTATCCAAGTAGGTGAAAGATTCCGGGGGGGAGGGATATAACCTGTTTTTTGAACCTGTATATGGTATAACGGGTTTGATTGTAGATTGTGGGTGATGATGAAGTTTATGATTATTTTGTGTATCTTTGATCAGTGGTCTGACTAATTTAAGAATGAAGAGTCGATGTGGATTAATTTGGCCCTTCGTATAGTTTGTGGTTTGCTATATTTGGTAAATTTCGATTCTAGCAATCTATATATTCCTAAACATGCTGTGACGTATTTTCTTTCAATGATTCTTAATTTTTTCCGTGGTGTTGACACTTATGTTGAAACAGATTTGACAACCATATATTAGAATGGTTGGTCTAATTAGTGTTTTGTAGCAGTGAAGTTTTATTGATTTGTGCGAATTCTTCGAGTAAGATAGTCTTACGAGGTATAAGAAAAATTTATCTGCTTTCTATAACTGTGTCTTTATGTGGTCGTTGTGATTTAGCCTGAAGTTTAGATGGACTCCGATGTCACATCCGTGTTACGTCGGAGACACAACAGATCGCGAAATTAACGGATCGCCGATGATTTCCTCGCGTCGCGGTTCGAACGAAATGATTCTTTCACGAATGGGATGAAGAAACGAGAACTTCGTATGCGACAATGAGATTTATCGTAGAAATCCAACTGAGTGACGGTTACAATAGTGTAGTTCGGAATATCAGGACAGACTGACTCGAGATGTTACAACGGACTGTCTTACCGCTGGTTTTTGGAAGGTCCTTCTACCGAGGGTCTAGTCTCTTTGGAGGGGGCCTTGTTGTTGTTTCAACAGATGTGGCATGCGGGGTCTTCGGTCGATATGGTTACTGAGCGGGTGGTCTTCTTAAGTGTGTGACATCCGCGACCCGCGCGATCCGTGGCGCGAAAATAAAATTGATCAATTCCTTTAAACCGAGATAATTAAAACGTTTATTCGAAACCGTGTTTATAATATTTGAAGTGAAAGACAGTTAATGTCACTAAAAGCTATATCTTGCGAAAACTCATCTAACTACGTTTTTACATTATGTTTTTATAATGATATTATGATGATTTAGATTGTAAACAAAGTCGGCAGTTGAACAAACGTTGGGGATCTTGCCAAACATTTTCAAAACAAAGATTCCGACGTTTTTTCATCTCCGACGGATATAAATGTAGCGACTCGGAGAAGTCAGTAGTGTAGTTTGGAGTATGAGTTTGAGTTCGAGATTGAATTTGAGAATATTTACCGTTTGGTTATCGAGTAAATTAATTAGCGTTCATCTATTGAAGAGTCAGTTATCTACCGAAGAATTTCATATTTGTCAGTCAATTGTCAATATCGAAATTGAGTAAGATTTCAATAAAACATTTTATATTGATAATCTACTTTCGAACAACTTTAATCCTCTCCCGTTAGCATAGCAGGTTAGCCGAAAGTAGAGTTTATTGCCAGTTGCATTAAACGTCAGTTGATGCTACCTTCTCGTCGGCTACTAAATAGAATGTTACACCGAAGCATCTAACTTTGTTTGTATCAGAGATTTTTCTGTTGATATTTTCTGTTGTTTGGATGAATATTTTTGAGTTTATTCTCACGTCGTACTTTGCTTTTGAAGTTTTTGAAATATATGGACTGAATAAGATCGTTTCACATTTATGGGTGTAGATTTTTAGCTTCCGTGTTTGAAAGTAATTTTCTACTTTCTTGACTTGGTCTTGGTCTTCTGATGTAATTAACATATCATTTACGAATGTTATTGCTGATTTATTATTTTTGTTGCCGTTCTTGTTCATGCCATATATTTATAATAGGACACTAATACATGGATATTGCACAAAATAGGGCGGTTTACCGTGTCTTACCGTAGATCTCGATACATTTGGTTCTTTTGGTTGATCCCTCTGAGAGGTAGAAGCATCTATAATTTTCTTTTTAATTTTTCTTCATTAAACGTTCTTATTTGTTTCTACAAATACTTACATTTTTTTATCATTTTCTAATTGTTATAGCATGGGGATTTCTCTACTATTACCAATAATAAAAAAAAACAAAATAAAATAAAGAAGGTTTTTAACGTTTTAATTAGAATGTATGGGTGTGTGATTTGTTAATAATCGAGGATGAGTAAGTGAGCAGGATGTTTTCTTTTGAGTCTTCTGGGAAGATTTGTCTAATAATAACTATTTTTGGCAAGCGAGTTTATATAATTGTCTATTTTGTTGTGATATGCTTTGACTTCGGAGAATCTTGTGTGCATTTAGTATTGATGTTAGTGTAGTTGATTGGAAGGTTTCTATTTTCTTCATATTTGATTTGGCAACCATGTCCCATATTCGTAGTTCATAAGAGCAGACTCTATATGTCTGATTTAAATTTTCTTGCTACGAGCTACATGGATTTTCTGATTAGATGTACGCGTTTAATTTTTTCTTGAATGTGTTTCTTTCAGTTCAACTTATGATCCAGATGTAACTCCAGGTATTTAACAAAAGCTGTCTGTTGGATTGCCTGATTTAACAATTTGTTTGACTTTGGTTCTAAGATAAGGGCACTGCAGCAATGGATAATGCGTCAACATGTGACATTTTCACATACAACTTTGTAAGAAGATCATCCATCGCGCAATGCGTGAATTGACTGTTTGTTTACTTAACGTGAGCCGCAAACTATCGCAACGGGTAACGATCTTAAAATGAATCCCAAAAATATAAATATGGAACCTCTTGATGGCATGAATAACGGCTAAAAGTTCCAGTTGGAAACTGTAATAATTTGACTATACGATAGTGGTTCGTTTACTAAAATAAAATATAGGTCGAAAGAAACTGTCCGTTTATTTTTGAATTAATACCGCGCCGAAACAATTTGCGATGGCATCACAATGCAACTCTGTTTTAAAATCGGGAGAATAGATAACCAAAACCGGTTCATCAGCTGATTCACCTTTTAAACACGTAAAGGCCGTATTTTCTTTCGCGCCAAACTGGAAATTCGTACTTTCTTGATAATACAGATAGGGATTTCGCTAAAATAAAAAAATTTGCAATAAAATGCCTAAAATAGCTCGCGGGGTTCACAAAATGCAGTATGTCTTTCAAAAAAGAGAATGAGCAATAGCCTTACCACTCGTATGCCTTATTAACTGCAGAATACAGACTGACTTACGGACTAAAGAACTGAGGTTATTATTTGTTTATTATGATTCATATATCTTATGGGTGGGAGTCCGGCTATTGTCTTTTCTCATCGCTATCGCATGATTAGGTGTTATCGACATATTCGATGTCGGTAGATGCCTGGTTTTTGGGTGACGTTACACCTGCCTGGACGAGCTCCCTCGCTCCGACTAGCGGCCAACGCACCCAGGCCGAACCAAGACCGCTTCTGGAGGTCCTGATCTCTCCGAGCTGCACGTCCGCGCCACCGCATCCCGCAGCCAACGCCAAGATGTCCCGCAACTCTTTTTTGGCGACGGACACGTCTATCCCGACCACACGCAGCTCCACCATTCTGGCTGGAGCCGCGACTCTGACCGTGGCCGGGTCCAAGATCTGCACCAGACGCGTCGCCAGCGTGGATGCCTTCTTCCGATCTTTATCGCCGATAACCTCCACCATGATAGCGCCGATCATGGCCTTACGCATTTTAACCGCCTCGACTTCAACTTCTGCCAGCAGGATTGTCCCTCTTGCCGTCGCCATCACCTCCGCATATGACGTCTTTGCCCCCTCGCTCAGGGTCAGGGTCACCGCAGATGATCGCGGTGAGCGAGGAAGCACAGCCTTCTTTGCCGCTTGCACCGGCACACCTTTCGGGGTTTTCGTCGAGGTCCCCGTCGATGCGGCAACCCT
Source organism: Bombus turneri (assembly GCA_014825825.1). Classification (NCBI taxonomy): domain Eukaryota; kingdom Metazoa; phylum Arthropoda; class Insecta; order Hymenoptera; family Apidae; genus Bombus; species Bombus turneri. The sequence goes on along the minus strand of CM026106.1, from coordinate 1,896,476 downwards.
GGGGTTCGGGGTGCCCTTTACTCCCAGACTGCGTCTGTTGCGGGTGAAGCCGTGTAGACTTGGTTCCCTACCGCCCTTTCTGTGACTTTCTTCATCTTTTTCTCCTTCTTTTTCTTCTTCTTTGGCTCGACCACCTTCCACTGTCCACCCTGCTGCTCCTTCGGGAGCGATGGTAATTGGGTGATATTTGCGGTGCGAGTCGAGGACGCCGAATCCTGTCTGGCCCGCGCCTCACGACTGCGTCGTCTACCTCTGAGGCGCTCTTCAATGGCCCTTATGAGGGAGGGTCCAAACTCCTCGATCCTCTCCTGCAGGGCAGTGAGACGCAAGTTGTCGCTCTGTCCGTTTGTCGGAGGACGCCCTGACTCGGATGCCGAGACGCAGCACCGAGAACACTCCTGGAGTGCGTTCACCGCCATTCTCCCAAGCTCCTCCCGGAGGGCCTCGTTTTCCTCCTCGAGTACCGACGGCCTCACTTCCGCGAGCCTGGGGGCCTGGGTGCCGCAGGCGGGTCCAATCCTTCTGAACAACTGCATCGTCTCGGTGGCACGAGATGTTGTCGCCTTCTTAAGGATTTTGATGTAGGTTCCCTTAAGGTTGGATGATGTAGTCGCCACCCTAATTATCCCCTTGACCCTCCCGATCATCTCAGCACCGATATCAGCAGCCGTAGCAGTCCTTAGCACGCGCACGTGATCCTCGGGCATGTCCGGGATAGTGCAAGTCACCTTCCGTTTCTTGCCCATAACTGCGTTGATACTGGGGTCTCCCTCTCCTGCACCGTAAACTTTATCACCTTCCTTTTTGTCCATCATAATATATAGATCAATTGGTCGCCAAAGTCGTTACTAGTGATTTCTGTCCAGGTGTCACTCACTCTTTCGCACCCTACCTCGGTCAATGCCGGTGCAGGGTGACGGGGAGTGATCTTGGCAGGTATAGACCCACTAATTTCTTCGAAATTCTCCGCACCGGATCGGCAAGCTGACGAGGGCCAAAGGCACTGACCAACCGTCACTCAGCTATAGGAGAATATCAAATCCATAGGGGGTTTCCAGGGCGTGGTCTTACGCTCTGAGAACCCATACCCGTCTCGTGCCCCTCCTCACTACTTTCCGAGTCTGTAACATCAGCAACATCTTTCGTGCTCTTCAATTGTACATTTCCGCAATATAGTGCACCATACACCAATTTTAGTCGTATGCATTGGTATCTGTCAAATTTCTCCAAGATTGGTAATGGTATATGTTCGGCTATTCTACGAGTTGATATGTCTGTCTAGATGGAACCATATCTTGTCGCTGAAAAAAATAAGATATCTAAAATATGGCCATTTTTTTTCTTATAGAAATATTCGGAATCACCGATAATAGCAAATATGTTGTTTTTTAGTTGTTTCGCATTATCGACGTTCAGTTTCTCTATTGTTGGATCTCTCTTGACTGAGATTTCTATTTTTTTCACAATCCTTGCTGTATTTAACATAAAACAGTTTCCAAAGTTTTAACCAAGCCCTTAATTACTATGGGGCTTATTGCCTTGTTATCTTCTTCCGAGAAGGAGGATATTTCCTCCGAATACTCTTCGGATTTCTCACTATCGTCCCTCAGTTTTTTAACAGGGTAACTTTTCGTTGATACCTTTGTCGTTAAGTATTTCGTATTTCTTTCTGTGTATGGAGTAAGGTAACTAGTCTGGTTCGTTAGCTCTGCCAGTGAGTCAACGTCCATTTCGTTCTCGTGTCCCATTTTAATTTTTCGAACTAGACTCTGTGCTACCTCCTTGACATTGCCCTTTCTAGTTATCGGGATAATCCGTATCTCCTCCAAAGTATTATCCGTTCGAAGGCCTATCCTTTTCTACCCTTTCTTCGCTTTTTTATCTGACGTGTTTTCAGTGGGTCTAGTTACTCTGGGGCGAGTACTTCTCGCATCTATGTCACTCTCGCCAAGTGAATGATCCCCGAATACTGAAGATTGTGTACTGATAAGGAACTATACGGATGCATGTGCCAGAGTCATTCGCGATGACCGTCTTTTAAAGGATGTGCGCATCGGCCTCCTCGGAGCTTCAGAAAAGATAAAAAAAGCGACCCTTCTTCTTTAGTTAGACTTTATCAGCTATCGAAAAATGGTCTTTCACGAAATAATTATACTTCTTTACTTTCTTAGACGGAGATGACTAGGAAGGATCATATGCTATTGCTCGGAAGATCTGGATTCTAGAGCTACCAGCTTGGCACGCACCGTACCTAGAGTGGTCTTGGCGGGCACTAGCTTTCTGAAATTCTCGTACATGCGCGAAATGCGATGTAACAAGACGATGCCTTGAGGGGCGATAATGTCGGCCATGAAGACGCGTACCCGATTGTTATATTTAAAATATATCGTTGGCGCATTAAGCGAGAGTTAGAAAGGAGAGTACGACATGAAGAGGGCATGATACGAAGACGAAACTGGACGTGATCGAAACTTCTGTTTATTGTCACACATGCACAGTCACAAAAATAAACTTTAAAAAATTAAGAACAGAAATTATCTTAACTTTTAAGCTCCACAAATTTTCACCCGAAATACCGAAAGTGACAGAGTAAAGGTGTATACGAACATGTGTAATTAATTTTGATGACTTAAATGCTGTGCACGACTGTGTGAAAAAAACTGAGTGGCGCGCAATGTAATCACTACCTCTTGGAATTTTCATTTTTAAGGTATTGAACAATTTCTTTTGCGTTATAATTTAAGATTTGTCTATCAACTATCGATCGAGCTGTGGGGCGCACAGTGATCCTCAAAATAAACGACATATGCCCAGCAGCTTATCTCGTACAAGTCGTAGAGAACAATTCAGAGACGTAAATGGCTCTGCGCAACGTTTTGCAAGAGAAATCATAGATTGAACGTTAAAGCAACTTACTCACGGAAATCCGTAATGGCATATCGAAAACCGGCCTATGAAATTTCCGAGTAGAGACGATTAATGTTACTTTCAATCCTTTGCTTCTATAATTCATAAATAGAAACACGTATTGCTAATATTCATACATAGTTTACACACTGCGATTGTCCCAGCCGCGAATGTGCATAGCAAAATTACACAGACACCGCGATTATCCTGACCGCGAGTGTTCGCAGAAAATACAATAAATTACAATAAGTTTTCAATAAGACTTCTGTTTTCATACGATCAAAACTGGACTCTTTTTTTTAAATTTTGTTGTATAGTGTGCAAATTGTCCATCGCATTCTGTGCTACATGCGCTGCAAAGCAAATACGATGTTGTAATTTCTAGCTCTGCAACGCCTATTACCGTTATACACCGGTGATGCGTACACACCCATTCGTGTCTCATCAAAAGTAAAAATCAAGGGGATTTAGATCTGGAGACCAAGCAGGATAAGGCACGGGTTCTCTTCGACCGATCTACCTGTTTCCAAATAGCTAGTCTAAGTACTCTTGGATTTTTGCAATCGATTTTCATTGAGAATCATAAGTAAATTATAAGTAAATAGATACGTTTTAAGCAATAAAAACATTATTACAAAAATTGAAAACTGCAATTAACGGAATAATAAATAACGAGGTCTTGCTATAAAACGTACGTGCATGTATATTTATATTTATATTAAATTCTTTTTAATCATTTAAACCAACTACATGTATCGCATCATAATTTAATGCGAAGGCTGTTGTTGTTATTTATTGGCACAAAGTTTGTCAAATTTTGGGGGCAATGTGGAGAGTGCCACTTGTATCTCTTTTTCGACTACTAACATGGCTCGATATTTGATTTTCATTGCAATCGGTGTTGAAAAGCCCATTTCGCATAAATAAGACGTTACAAACGGTAAAAGCACTTGCATTGTTTTGTAATACAAAGATTCATTTTCTCTGCTGACATTCATCTAAAACTGAATTAAGGTTTCATTTTGAAAATTTTGTTTTAGCGAGATATCGCATGATAATTCTATCAATTTTTCCTTTTCAATAGTTGTCAGCTCAAATTTATACAAATACTACAAATACTTTGAGAAATCACGGTCTTTGAAATAATTTGAAAAATGCAGTATTAGACAATCCAAGTGTTGAATAAAAAGATCTTTGCTTGCTTCGATACAGGTTGTGGCCCAGATATCTTTTGAAAGTGAAAATATGTCCAACTCCTTGTAAATTTGATTTCCATAACTTCAACTTTTTAATCAAAGCTTTTACCCTATCTTTTTGAGCAAGTGGATGCATTTGTGAACCCTGCATTGATTTATTCAAACCGCTCAATTTTCCAAAACTTTCAACCAAGCAGGCAAGTTTAACAGTAAAATTACCGTTTGTCCACAAATGTGCATCTTCATGATGATTTTCTTCGAGAAAGGTTGCTATCTCTTCTTTGAGTTCAAACACCCTTTGAATCACTTTTACACGAGATAGCCAGCCAAGTTCACAATAATACGGAAACGAGGTATAAACATTTGAGTGCCAAGTGGCGCGATCGCGCTTCTTCCATTCTGTGTCCAAAAGTGTCAGTTACCGTTTACCGATACATGCCGGTTACCGTTCAGTCTTAGTTAAATGAAGACAAAATTGGAGTAATATTATACTTTGTAAGTGTCACGTCGGTTCGAGATTGGTACTTCAATTATGATAATTATTGTCAAATTTATTATATAAACTGACAGAGAAAGGATACAGAATGTCGTAACAGATCAGAGCAGAACAGAACGGAATGTCGAGTGCTGACTTGGGAGTTTTTTTTTTATATCAAGTGTTTAGTTCCTGTGGTGGGGTTATCGCTACATGCCGGTCGCATAGGTATGCTGCTACTGCTTAGTTAGTATTTTCATGCAAAAATGTGATTATCCTAGCGCTGTATTCCGAGACCCCTCTGACATAAACGTACACGTTTTTATCTTTCTAAACAACCATTATAGTAATAATATAATTCGAACTAAATTATATATATTAGTCTATAGAAAACAACAATGAAATGTATGTTTATATCAACATTCATTTTTCATTTATATTAACACAAAATGTATTTTCTTCCAGTCGCGGGGAGACGCGATCGCGATGAAGCGCGTCATTGAGAGTTGTAAATTCTCATTACGATTATGTTACGACTGTTCGCGGAGAGACGCGATCGCGAGGGAGCACGTCAACGGGAGTCGTAAATTCCGTTACGATTAAACAATCGACGCCACAAACTGATCGATCCCCTTATTTCTATTACGATAATGGGGGTGATTTGATTGAATTTACACTGATTTAACAAGTATAAATTATAGTTTATTCCAACAGCTAACTAAATATAAAGAATTACACTGATGCGTCGGTGCGAGCTAAGTAAATGTTTAAGGGTAGAACCCATTTACAGACTTGACTGTTCTGACGACGAACAACGAATTTGACTTAAGGGTAGAACCCTTTACAGACTTTTTGACTAATCTAACGTTGAGTGACGACTGTTCTTTTTAGTTACGATGCTGTGCCGGAGGAGACCTAGTGATGGGTGCGTCTAGCGCACGGGACCATCGGATTTGTTCATGACAATTTTGGTAGGAATGTGAGGGCAGTAGACATTGTTTCTCATTGGCTAATAAGACGACTGGTAGATTAGGAAGGGTCTTAGCCGCCCTCGAGAGAAAGTTGATAGTAGGAGGCATCGTACGTGCGAAAAACTAACTTTCCCGTAATAGACGATAAACCTTAGGACAGTTGTTAAACAGATGCTACATCTGGCTCGCAGGATCTTAGCCAGAATTTCCTAAGGTTTATGACGGGTCCTTGAGGCAATTGATGGTACGCGACAAGGATGTGCGGACATCTGGCTGCCATCCCGTCCGTGGTGTGTGGCCTGGCCCAGGTAGAAAGTCGGCCGACGTAACAGATTATAACAATCGACACCACGAACAGGTCGATCCGCTTATTTCCTGTGGGATAATAGAAGTGTTTGTTGTGGAATAAAACTGTAATCAACAGTTCTATAATATTTATATTTTCAACAACTTGTTACGCTTAATATTGCGCCGTGTCGGAAGATATATTTGATATAAACAATTGATAGTTGGATCGTCTAAGCATAGAATAGATTGATTTAATGTCACGTAGACCGTAGTTAGGACTAAGTTTGAAGCAATAGTAGATGACTACGCCGAGAATGAAAGAACAGTAGAGTTGACTGATCCAAGTTTAAGACATTTGAGTTGACTACACGAAGATTGGAAGAACAGTGAAGACTCGTCTCGTGCTATTACGGAGGAAAGCTCGATGTGGGTGTGCCTTTTTGAATTAAGAACGCGGATTCGTTGTTCATACTTTTCGGCAGGAAAGTGAGGATAACGATCCGCGATGCCCATTGGTTATAGCCAACGTTAATAAGCGGAAATATGAGGAGAAAGACTCCTGACAACGTGGCTCATGGGTGTCTTTGTTCGTGGGAAAAAGCTGAGGACTGTTTTAAGGACCATCCATAAACCGAGAATACTTACATGAATAGAGATTAAGCTAAAAAGATTCGGTTTATGGTGGTTCCTTAGGTTTATTGCTGATCAGTGTAACGGTGTGTGGGCCTTGGCGGCCAGATCATGAGGGGATGTCGCACGAACCGTCTCACGCTACGTAACACAAAACACACTCCACTAGTTTTATATACAAGGTGATAATACGACTAATTTTTTAATTCATCGGTAAGGATTAGGTAATAGTAATTATAAGATGAATCTGACGAACAAGACGTAACAGCTTATTTTCATTAATATTAACGATATACATAATACTTTACAAAGATAGGAACGTGGAACAATGTTCAGAATTTTGCACTTTAATTATGCTAGTCGTACTAACGTTTCAAAATTAACATTTTGTCCATTTCCCCTTATTTGTTCATATTGCCTTCGAGTCTACGTTGTGTGTTGTCTATTAAATTTTTAATAATTTCTGCTTCGATATTATAACATGGATTGTCATACTTTGTAGCGGCCACTTCATTCCAGAAAATTTTTGATTTTCTAACAACGTTTTTACTACCTGTGCAGTCTGCTTGGGGTCCTCGCCTTGTTGAAATATTACTTCGTTTATCAGATCTAATAGTATTAACAACAGAAGGTGAATTATTTTGTAAAATGTTCAAATGATGCTCCCCGATTTGAACTAAGGGGCCCACACCCTTGCGAGTAAAGTAGCCCCAACGCATAAAGGCGATGACGGGAGCTATAATAATCAGAGTCCCTGGGGACAAGAGCGGGGACAAAGCCTCAAAGCTGGCGACGAGACTAGCGGAAACACTAGACCCGTCAGCGGTACAGATAGCGGCCCCACTGAAAACAGCCGAGTTCAAAATCGAAGGGATAGACATATCCGTCAGTAAGGAAGAACTGCGCCACATCCTGGCACTTGCAGTAGACTGTAACAAGGAAGAGCTGGAAGTGGGTGAGATCGGGATAGCCAGAGGCGGACTCGGGTCCGCATGGATAAGATGCCCGATAGCCGGTGCTAGAAAACTGGCCCAGGAAGGGAAGGTAGCGATAGGATGGTCGTGGGCGAGAGTAACGGCCATCCCCAAAAGGCCTCTCCAGTGCTATAGATGCCTGGAGCTGGGACATGTGAGCGCGACTTGCATGTCAGCCGTGGACAGAGGTAACCTATGTTATCGGTGCGGCATGAGCGGTCACAAGGCCAGGGGATGCACGGCGGCGAAACCCAACTGCCCACTGTGCGAATCCTTAGGAGTGCCGGCTGGACATCGAATGGGCGGAATAGCATGCGACCCCCCTCCCCAAGATCAGAAGGAAGCGAGCAACCAGAGAAGTAAACAATAACGATAAAGGGAGCTCTGTCCGAGCGTCAGAGGATGGCCGGGAGGAGGCCATGGAGCTAAACTAACAAATTCAAGACCCTCCGTCTCCTACAGTGTAATCTAGGGCATGCGAGACGGGCTCAAGACCTGCTCTGCCAGACCATCCGGGAGAGCAGGATAGCCCTCGCAGTTGTGGCCGAGACGTATCGAGTACCAAACGCACCAAACTGGGCGCAGGATACAAGCGGGCGAGTGGTCATAACCTGGTCTCCAGTGCTGGGCACCCACGGCGCGCTACTCGACCGCGGCAACGGATACGTCGCGGTTGAGTGGGCAGGAATAGCAGTTGTGGGGATCTACGTTTATCCTAACAGCGGTTTGGCCGTATTCGGGGACTTCCTGGATGAAGTGGGAGCCTGCATCAGAAGATGTCATCCCAGCCAGGTGCTAGTCCTCGGGGGACTTTAACGCCCACTCAACCATGTGGGGAAACAGTAGAACAACGGCAAGAGGAAGGTGGCTGACCGACTGGGCCACGGGCCTTGGTCTCTTGTTGGTAAACAGAGGAGCAACCAAAACATGCATAGCATGGAGGGGGGCATCAGTCGGCGACCTCGCCTGGGCCACTCCGGAGTTATACAAGAAGATCCAAAACTGGCGAGTGGCGGAGGGGGTCGAGACGTTATCCGACCACCTCTATGTGTGCATGGAGTTGGCCCTAAACGACGAAAAAGTGGATGCCCGCAGAGAAAGAACGAAGCGGACTGGCTCTCAACCACCCAGGTGGTGTCTCAAAGATAGGGACAAGGAGACACTGCGAGCGGCAGCCACCGTCTCAGCTTAGAGCTGGGATGCCCTGGACGCCACAACAAGAAAAATAGTAGACGAGGAGGCGGGGGAACTCCGCATGGCAATGAGCACAGCATGCGATACCGCAATGCCGCGTACCACCACAAACAAAGGCCTCGATCGGACTGTATACTGGTGGAATCCCGAGATAGCAGAATTAAGAGAGAAGTGCAGCCAACGTCACAGGTGGTCCCGGGATGAAGAAGAAATCTCCCACACATACAGGAGTTACAGGGAAGCAAGAAGATCACTGCAATGGAAAATCAAGATCGCAAAGATTCGGTCCTGGAAGGAGCTGATCGGGTCGGTGGAATCAGACCTGTGCGGACGGCCGTACAAAATCGTACTGAACAATCTAAGACCGTCGGCCTCCCTACTGACCGAGAACATGGACCCGGATACACTGGACAACATAATTGGTACCCTATTCCCAAAACAGGATGACTGTCCAAAAGAGCCGGAGCCATTCCACTCCCTCACCCCTTCGGACAGCGAGGAGGAAAGGGAAGCTGCCACATCAGAGTGGAAAGAGGAACTCGACATAACTAACGAGGAACTGATGAAGGCAGTAAAGAAGATGGCTTCCCGGAACGTAGCACCGGGTCCAGATGGAATTCCAGGCCGAATCTGGGCCGAAACAATAGACATCATGCCCCCCCCCCCCGCCTGCGACACCTCTTCAATAGGTGCATGAGGGAGGGAGCATACCCTCGAATATGGCGAATAGCGAGGCTAGTCCTACTGAGAAAGGAGGGATGCCCGCTGGACTCGCCATCAGGGTATAGACCAATATGCCTGCTAGACGAGGTGGGCAAACTCTTGGAAAGAGTATTTGCCGCCCGTCTGTAGGCACATATGACGCACAGAGAGCCTGACTGGCACAATAGTCAGTACGGATTCCGCCAGGATCGCTCAACGGTAGATGCGGTAGAGCATGCGAGGAGGACAGCACAGGACATGGTTACACATCAGGGAGTAGCGTTGGCAATCTCCCCGGATATCACCAACGCGTTTAACTCAATCACCTGGAGCAGAATAATAGGGGCCCTGCGGTACCACCAGGTGCCGAAGTATCTAGTTGAGGTGATTCAGGCGTACCTCAATGATAGATGGGTGATGTTTAACAGCAAGACGGGGATAACAAGAAGACCGGTCGAGAGGGGGGTTCCACAGGGATCAGTACTGGGACCCATCCTCTGGATCACCGCTTATGACCGACTGCTACGCTGCCCGAGACCACTAGGAACGGACCTGGTGTGTTACGCAGACGACAGTCTGATACTTACAGGGGGTCGTTGATGGTACGAGACTGCCAACCTCGCCGAAGACACGGTGGCATGCGTGATCCGCGAGATAAGAAAACTGGGACTGTGCGTGTCGCCAGCTAAATCGGAGGTGCTGGGGTTCTACAACCGTCGCAGTAGAGCCCCCCCCCCCATCACCAGGATTGTCGGTTGGTATAAGCGGGGAGAAAGTGATGGTGGGACTACAGATGAAATACCTGTGTCTCATCATCGATAGCCAGTGGTCCTTTGAGCCACATTTTAAACAACTAGTGCCGAAGGTAACCACGGCGGCTAATGCTCTATGCAGCCTGCTGCCAAACCTAGGAGGTGCGGGGCTGGGCGTATGGCGCCTCTACGAAGGGGTAGTATGCTCACAAGTCCTCTATGGAGCCCCGATATGGAGAGAAGATTTGAGTGCGAGCCGGCGCAGCCTAGCGCTGGTAAGGGGACTACATAGGATGACTGCCATTCGCATAATCAGAGGATATAGGACGGTGTCGTACGCTTCAGCAACCGTCCTGGCGGTGCCCCCCTCCCTTTCGAGCTGCAAGCCCTCGCACTCAAAAGAAGATACGAGGGCAGAATGACTATGCCACAAGAAGGACCCGCGGCGACACCCCAGCCCGTCGACCAGGAAATAATAAATGATGAAACATGGAGACGCTGGCGCACGCAACTGGACATTGAAGACTCGACAAGACCACACCGAACAGTTCGTGCCGTGCTCCCCAACTGGGAGGCCTGGAAGAATCAAAGAGGAGTCCCACTAACGTACAGGATGACTCAAATGCTCACCGGTCACGGGGTATTTGGGGAATTCCTGCTACGGATTGGACGAGAAGTGACCTCCATATGTCACCATTGCAAAGAAGGGGAAGACACGGCGCTGCACATACTAAAGTCTTGCCCAGCATGGGAGGAGCCCCGGCGGATACTACGAGCGGAGATCGGAGTAAGAATAGCCCCGGAAGCGTTAGTGGAAGCAATCCTCAGGGGTCGCCATGGATACTCAGCCGTCCGCGTCTTTTGCGGGCGAGTAATGCTGGCAAAGGAGTAGGCGGAGCGGGAAAGAGTAAGAACTGGCGACCCGGCGAGTGTGAATAGAACAGAAGGAAGCGTTCGCAGGGGAGGAGCGGTACAACCAGCTCCCTAAGTACAACCAACCAGGAACTATGACACTAAGGGAGTGATCCCCCTAGTGACACATCATAAAGGATGCTTCCGCCAAGAAAGGAACAAGACGGGGGGTGTCGGTCGATAGAAATTCAAAAGAGAGAACTCGGGGCATCCCCAACAAACGTTAGGAAGACCACCGTGGAGTTTTGGTCGACATTATGAGTCCGACATTATCCGACCGCAATGCGGCGGGTGTCCATGAGGATTTCTCCACGAAAAAAGCCCCAACGCATAATTGAACCACCCCCAAACTTCATAATTTGTCTTGTACCATTTGTTTGATCATTATTATAGGATCAAATCCAATACCAGGACTTCCCGCCAGACTCGAATCTTTTCAAAGATTTTTCTTCCGTCAGAACATATAACTTTTTATCAATCCTCTGTCGTCTATTCTTTGTACCTATCGACAAATGTTTTTTTTTTGTAATTTAATATTTTTATCTGAAAGAGCTGGTTTACGTTTCTCTTGTTTCGCTTTTAAACCAATTTTCTTTAAAGAGCGACGAATGGTTCATTTACTAGCACTTACTCTAGTTTCTTCAATAGCGGTCTTTAGTATCTTGTCACTCTCAGAAAAAGTACGATGTGTAATTTCACGTGGCGTTCTATCCGAAATTAGTCATGGTCTACCATTTCTTGAAGAAATTGATGCACTACCAATAGATCCTTTTTACTCTCGTAACTTTTGATTTCTCTGCAATTTGCCGTAATGATAAACCTTTAATACACAATGAAATGATACTGTTCTTTTTGTCTTCCTTAAGCGCCTTTATCGTGGATTAACCTTTTGACTGCGGCGCATTCTCGAAGAGAACCATCAATACAAACCACTGACCACTGACTACTTACCAAAACAGTACCCGGAGATTTGATATCATTCTTAGGGGTTAAAAAAATAAATAATTGCAAATAAATTAAAAATATCCAGTTTTTCGTCTATTTCAAGTAGCTTTCTAAACTTTTTAATTTACTTAACTTAATTTCCACATTCCTTCAATAATAATTGGTAATTAAATATAAAGAAAAAATCCAGAATTAAATCCAGAATAATAAGAAACATATTGATTCCACATCATTGAAAAAATCCAACAACAGGTTGTATACTATGTAAAAAAATAAAAAAACGTAGTGAAACAACGTGGGAGTGTAAAAAAATGTCGAGTTGCGTTACATGTACCTCGTTGTTTCTACGAGTTCTCTCAAAACATTATTAATTTAAACCAAGTATTAATTCCATCTCCGTGAGTAAATGGGTTCAACGAAGCTAGGATACTATACTTGTTTATAATTTAAATGGTTTGCGTTTCATAACCCGTTGAATGGGTTCGCGAAAATTTATTTGCTACGCTTACGGGCTGTCAGTTTTTCGTAATCGCTACGCAAGTACGTTTTGCCGCACGGGCATGTGTCGCTATCGAGTTTTACTGCCTCGACTCCCATTGTTGGCATGATATACGGCCAGTGTTACAGTTACGTAATTATTTCATTCTAACCACTTCTAGTTAATCGTGACTGAGACAATAGATCATGGGAGTTGTGGTATCTTTACAGGAGATACCCTCCTTTCTCCCATGGTTTATTTACATTTTCCATTTCTGCTGTTATATTTTTATTGATCGTAGTATAATTTGACACTACGTTTGATATACGGTACAAGGAAAAATGAGAACATTCTCAATATTATATGTTTTACGAGTTTGTTATATTTTCCAAATTATATACACGCAGAAAGATATGAAAGTTATAGAAGGAAATCTAAATAGGATCTTGTCAAATTTTTTATTGATTACTATTAAGGTGTTTTGAAAGCAAAATGATAGCGTATAGCTCTACACAATATTTTATTGTTTTATTTCTCAATCAAAGTAAGACTATATATACATTACAAATAATTATGTCTTCATAAAAATTACAAAATTAATTACATTAATAGATATTGAAACATGGTAACATAATCCTTGGAAAGGTCTGTAAAATATAACACAAGGGCGAGCAGAGAGCAATCACCGGTCTTAACAAAGAAGGACATGCTAAAATAGTAGGTCTTATTAAACGATCAACGTTTCTTTGCAACGGTGTAAATATTTGAAACATCCAACACTGAAACACTGGATATTATTCGCCTCTCACCGTAGAGAAAAACTATAGAAATTACGAAAGTACGTATGCAGTGTAGGAAGTATCAAAGAAAGGATGTATTTAGCGATGGAAAATAATTTGACTGCAATGCGTTAGATAGGCAACATTGTGGAGTAACCACAAAGTTCCTAAAAATCATGCAGTACTAAACGATTATTGAGATAAAAGAAAAGAAGAAGAAAATTGGAAAGATTAGAAATGATATACTTGCGTTACGAATCCCGAGGCGGAAACGGAAAGAAGATGCACGTAATACGCTTAAAATATGCACATGCTGGGTAGTGGAGAAATGATACTTGTATATGTATTTTATACTTTTATATATCTATAAAAGGAAAAAAATAATAATGGATGGATTCTTTCGTTCGTGCATTTAAATCAGATGACCATGTGGTTAGTATGAATTTCTGTAGTAACGTCATTAGAAGGAACGAAGCTAATTATTCCTGCGCGATATGAAACGCAGCATACATCAACCTTCTAATTATGGAAATTTTCATCATTTTACAGGCGAATATATTTGTATGATTTGAATGTACAACCATCTCAAATGAAATTATATGTAGAATTTTAACATGTTTCTCTCGGCATAAAAATTGTACAATGTGATCAAGCAACAATAATATAAAATAATATCAAGTTTCACTTTGCTTGAACAAAAAAACGAAATATTTACTTGTGTAATATTCACAAATAAAACTATGCAATTGTGAGAGATCGCAATCGATCGAAAACGTTGTACAATTCGGGTTTCTTAAAAAAAGTTGAAAGAGGTGTTGGTTTACTAGATCATGTGAAACAAGAAAGTATTCACATAATGACAACTCCGAGGCTCTACTTCCTGGGATTATGGGATTTCGAGGTCCAGTTCTACCCCACAAATCCTCGTAGAATCTCTTCACCTCCCTTGCCCATGGCGGTTGCCTGTTTGGTTCTAAATAAGCCAAGTCATTGTTGATAATTACATCGGCCAACTCCCTTGGACATGCTTTAAACATCTCCTGACAGCGTACGTTCACCGTAGGGAAGACTTGCTTATGTGAGTCTATGGGGGCTGACAAACTCACATTCCCGAAACCAGGGAGGACCGTCGGGACAAGCGTTCCGCTTACGTGATGTACACCGCAGAGAAGGTCGCCGGGAGTGTAAGGCGCTTAAGTGCGGTTACACTCTCTCTACGTGGCCTGGGTAGTAGCGCATCCACTATCCTGAAGCCAAGGGTGGGACCGTCGGGATAAGTTCCCGGGTACTCTGAACCTTGAGGCCCCGGCTTACGCGAGTCCCATCCCGAACTGTCTAGTACGGCTAGCAGGTCGCCGGCCGGCAGTGACGTGGTCGTACATCCACACGATAGTCCCACCAATGACTAAGAATGGTACCATGGGGGTTGAGTAAAAGCTCGGAGGGAGTAGCGGCCCCTCAGTTCGGCCAATTTGGGTTTAAACTCGTGGTGACAGTGGTTGATGGCCAAGATGGTGGCAAGATGCCCGATTTAAGGACTATTGGCTCCCCTGAATGGCCGTTGGCGGGTGAGCAGTGTCCCACCTGCTCCGGAACCGTCCTGGAGAGACGGTAGGGCTTAGAAAACGCCCCGTTCGACCTGAGACGAGACCTTAAGCCTCTGCATGCTCAACTGATATAGGCAGTAAGACACTTTTTTTTTGCCCGAGGAGGGGAAATGCTGTTACGCATACCTGATGACCCGCGCCATCAGGTTATGTGGGACTCGGTCAGATGATATCGCCATACCCACTAAAACCCCTCCTCATTCCTCTCCTTCCGTGTCCTGGCCCGACAACCCCGGCAAAGCCGATCAGCATTCATCAGGGTTGCCCTTAAGGCAGTAAGATATTGGGTTGGGCGTAACCCCAACTCTTATGGCCCTAGGGGTGCCCGGGTCCAGTATGGTGTAAAGTAAACGCTAAGGAATGAACCCGTAACCAAAAGACACACTAGATGACAGCGTGCGTTGACCCGAGGTGGCGGCATGCAGACAGAGCGCGTTTGTGTCGCTCCGTACACTGTCCGTGTGTACAAACAGTACGCCGCGAAAGTAATCCCCAGATGTCGTCACGTGGGCAGACATCACCCGCCACGAAGGCAAGGATGGTTCTGCAACACTTGAAAATGCAAAAGCCTGAAAAAGGACCAGAGGTCAACCCCTAAAAATCCGAGTGTACGCGCTACACCCGAAAAGCAAAACAGCTCAGAAATGAAGACGCGGGCTAATGAAGAAAAGGAGCTCGAATGTCAGTATTATTTTAGAAATAATATAAATAGTAAAAATGAAAAGTAAACAATGTTTAACGTCTGATAATTTAATAAGAGTATGTAACGCTTCTTTTCTCTCGATCTGTTTTGCAATAACTTTATTCACTAATTTTTCGAGAGCTTCAAATATGATCTCACTGCACTCAAGATTGTCAACAGGCAACGTGAAAAGAAAACTCCGATGTCACATGGTCAAAAAGGCTTTAAGTTAAACATACATACATGCCTGTATGAAAACTGCAACTACTCACGAATACAACAATTTCGACTCGGATTTGACAATCCTATAAGATATCATTTTAAACTATACTAAATATATAGAGTACGCTGCCCCGCGTATCTAGAAGATTTCCTTAAAATGACGGTCTTTTATATATATGTCGGAGATGAAAAAACATCGGGCCTCCCGGTTAGAATTCTTAGGAAAAGCCGAGACAATGAGCTTGAGTTCGAGGCGCCAGACAAAACGCCGAGCGTAGCCGCGGTCACGGGATGGATATTTTGTCTAGTGGAAGTATAGAATTACTTAGCCCTCCTTAAGAAAGCATAACAGTACCAATGCTCTACAGTGCGCATTCCAACGGGCTCTGCCACGTGGCTTGCCACACGCAGACCCTATTCTTCGGGCAAGACGATTGCCAGATGTCGATGCATCTTCACAGGACATTTAGTTAACTAAGGTCCTCCAAACGAACAAACAGTCTTTACCCTAACAGTCCCCAAATCTATCACCCACTACGGGAAGATATGGGAAATCTGTTTTCCCTCATGGGCGACGCTTCTCGTTACCAACTTTCTCTCAAGGGCGGCTAGCATCCTTTTCTAACCACCAACAGAGATTAACCAATTAACAGTAACGTCCATTTCCCTCACTTTCTGGACGAGGGTTGTCCTCGACGAATCTGATGATCTCGTGCCCTGATACACACCCCGTCATAGTTGACCTCTGCAGCATCACGATGACGTGGAGGCACATTCTTGTATGATCTCGTCCGCGAGTGGGACGGCGTCTTTGCAATCGGTGGATATTTCACGTTTGAGTACGGAGTTTGACTTGGACTTTTGAAGAGGGTGTAATTGTCCCGTTGGCCGCGGATTCGTTATCGAACCTAAGATCATTGTCATTAGCATCTCGAGTATCTAGTCGCCGCGGTTGCTCGTCAGATTCTGTAATGATCATATCGGTACAAGTAGATACTTTCTCTATTGCGTAACC
>CM026106.1:1857410-1879247 GCA_014825825.1 Bombus turneri | reverse complement strand
TGTATTGTCTGCTTTTCTAATTGCTGGGACTGGTTTTATTGCCTTCTTTATTTTTTTAGTGGCTTTCCATAGTGAGTAATTGTAGTTCTCGTGTGGAGATAGTGACTCTATGAACTTTGTGAACTCGTTGTTGTTGTATTCTTTTATTTTGTTTTTTATTTCCTTTGCAAGTTTGTTTAGGTGTTTTTTGTTTTCTTTTATTCTATGTTTTTGCCATATTGCTTTCGCTTTTCTTTTTTCTCTAATTTTTTCGAGAATGTCTGGCGGAATTATTATTGTTTGTCTATTTGATGGTTCGGGTATAGTGGTTGCCCTTGCTGCTTCTTGAATAGTTTCTGTAAGTGTTGTTACTGCTTGTTCGATGTGTTCAGGTGTTTTCAGTGGAATGTTGCAGTTGATTTTGCTCTCAATTATTTCTTTAAATGTTTGCCATTTGGTGGTTTTATTGCATATTGTCTCTGGGTTGTTGTAAAGTATTGGTTTGTTTCTGTATGTAATTATTATGGGTGTGTGATCGGAGCTAAGCTCGAGGCTGGGTGCTATATTTATTTTATTTTCGTTAAGTCCCTTTGTAACTGCAAAATCAAGTAGGAGACTCTCTTAATTGGCTCGATTTTTGGAATAAATCCCTCGTTTATCTCCGGATTTGCAATATTGATTGAACATGGTACCGAACTCCGTTTCGGCACGATTCTTTTCTCTTGTATCGAAGGGAATATAAATGTTTCCCCACTTAATGTGCTTTCGCTCATAATCCAGACGAACTTTAAATCCTGCGAAAAATTCGGATCCTAAGATTCCGTCTTGATCGATCAGCAATGAGTCGTCAACTGTCACGTCCCGCGCTCCACACATGTCGTAACGGAAACAAGCGAAACATACAGCATGCGAATAGCGCACATACGGTATAACCAAAATAAAATACTTTAATAAACTAACAAGATATAGGTACATACGAATAAAAGGAAAAATACTATAAGATCGATTAATAGACCAACCAAAGAACGAACGAGGGACAAATTTAGACTATAAAATTACATACCTTCACCAGATTCTTAACACTAAACCTACCGACATTTCATGTATACCTAATCCTACCATGAGCGGTCAAATGACCGATTCAAAAAAACATATGTATCTTAATATGGAAAGAGATTTTACCCAATTGGAATTGAATAGTAAACAAAATATTTTTCTGGTGCTACGATAAAAACCCGCTCCTCGCTTTTCTATTTAGAAAGTTTTATTTACCTTTATGTATTTTCAGCACATTTTTTATAAATTACAGCATTTTGTATTGCACATTTTCCACATACGTATTTTTTACATTTTATACAAATTTTGTTAGTCTTATTGACTTTACAGTATCTTATTTGACAAGATTTCCGTTCAGGAGAATCTGTAGCTGTGTTTATTATTGTTTTTGATGAACATTCTTTGCTTAGCTGTCTCTCCTTCTGATATTCGGTCCCAAGCTCTTCTGCCAATTGAAATAAAAATTCTTGCCTGGATATTTCTTCACCCGTCGTTTCTTTATATAAAATCCAAGCATTTATCCCGGCTAAATCTAAGATATTGAAAAATACCTGTAAAGGCCATCTTTGACATTTAGTTTTTACACTATATTTTCTGGCCATTTGATCGGTTACATCTACACCGAATTTTGTGCTATTGTAAAATCTAATTGTCTCTGGTAATCGGATGTCACTTTTTTCAATTTCAACGAATGAATGCATTGAACTAAGTATAAATACTTTTTTATTGGGTTTAGCTTTATAAATTGAAAGAATAAAATCATTCGATTTGTATAATATTGTTGAGAAGCGTGTCATATTATCCTTTGCCTGTCTCGCTAATTTTGGTAGCTCTCTTTTATTTCTGCGTGTTTCGTTCTCTCGCGGAGAGACGCGATCGCGAAGAAGCACGTCAATGGGAGTCGTAAATTCCCGTTACGATTAGATAATCGACGCCGCGAAATGATCGATCCCCTATTTCGTTTAGGATAACAGGGATAATTAAAGTGAGTGTGACACGGATATAACAATATATAATTAACAATTTATTCCAGCAACTGATGTACAAACTAAGTTCGAATTAGTAGAAGATAATTGTGAGTTCGAAAACGAATAGAGTATATAACATAAAAGTCAATTGCGAAAGGGTCGAATACGGAAAAGCGACTGACTCTCTATCGTAATGAGGCTACGGAGGAAAACTAGTGATGGGTGGGTCTGAGGATATGAGATGAGCTGATTCGTTAAGGAATAGATTTCGCTATGAGAGAGGGAAATAGGCTTCGATGTCAATTGGTTGTTTGCTGGGTTGGTAGGTGAAGAAGGGTAATAACCGCCCTCGAAGAGAAGTTGCTAGTGGGAGGCCTCAGACGTGAGAATAACCAACCGTCCCGTGTCAACCCGTGATAGATAATAATTTAAGAGAAAAATAATCTAGTGAGAAAATGTTTGTTCGGTCTGAAGGATCTTTAACTCAAAATTCCTGAGATTTATGGGGGGGGGGGGTGCTTGAGACTATTGAGGGACTCGGTAAGTATGTGAAGACATCTGGCTGCCAGCCTGCCCGCGGCGTGCGGCCTGGTCCAGGAAGAGAGTCGCCAGACGGAACACTGCGGATAGTTCCAACAAGCGTAGTTTTTTTCTGCTAGAAGTTTACTCGCTAATAACGCGCTTGTAAAAAAATTGTCAGTTGTTATATTTCTCCCCTGGCCTGTATATGGTTCTGCTAATTTCAAAGTTACAAACTCCCCAAGTGGGACCGATGATTCTCTCCCTTCATCTTTTCCCAAATATGGAAAGCCGTTTACTATATACTTACTACTTACATCGGAAGCTAACCAGAATTTTATGCCAAATTTGTCCGGTTTGTTGGACATGTATTGAGTAAATCTACAACTTGCTTTGGTAGGAAACAATTGTTCATCTATAGCAAGATATGCTCCTGGTTTATAACAGTTTTGACTGTTTTCGATAAATGTGTACCAAACTTCAGAGATCAAAGCGAACTTATAGTTTTGTAAGCGTTGGCTTCATTGATTTTTGTTGTCAAACCGAATAAATCTCATGATTTCTGTAAGGTCATTTCGGCTCATAGTCGTCGAGAAATATGACGGACCCCATTTCGTGTTCCAGAAATATGAATCATCCATATTTTTAGCCTCATATGCGCCGCGTGCATATAGGGGTCCAATAAATGCATATAATTTTGCAATAGATAAATTCCATTTCGTTTTCAACACTCGAAATGCCTCTAATTCCGTATATTTTCTTACATGTTCAATCATGTTACGATCAATAATCAAAGAAAATGCTGACTCAACTCTGTCCTTTATAATATTTCGTTTAGCATATCCTGTCGGTCCTGATATTTCCTTGAACATATTATAAATTGGTGCTCTTCCGCGATTAGACCCTTCCTTTATTTTTTGCCAAACAGTTCCATCCATAGCAGTTTCAATCCCTTCCTCATTTTCACTTTCGGAACTAACTATAAATCTCTTCCTTTTTTGTCCTCTTCGTATATGCAAAATATTCTCTTCGTCCGTATCGCTGTCAAATAAGTCACAATTATTTTCCGCTGTATCATTATCAAAATCGGAAACTTCTTGGTCATCTTCCGAACAATCCTCGTCGATATTATTTATTTTGTCTAATAAATTGATATTCCTCGAATGTCTTGACATTTTTGGGGATGAATATACAAATGATAAAGTAAAAAGTAAAAAGTAAAAACTAAAATACAAAAATATAAATCAAACGGGACAAAAACATTGAGACCAGAAATTAAAAAAAAATTGTAAATCATACCACAAAATATTGTTAGCTCTGTTGACTTTGTCGAAACTATCACTTATACCGCGTAATAATTTCTACAATACACTGTGAAATTTTGATGCTCTCTGTTCGGATCGCAAGACCGTATTGTCGTATAAAGAACGCTATGCATTTGTTCTAATCGCACGTTTGTCTACACTGTAGATCCACAATTACATCGTAGACTCATAAAACAATTTCAGAAGTGCGCTTTCCGAAGTATATAGTCGTAAATAACATGAATTTTTCAAATGGTCAAATGACCGTTCGTGGTAGACTAGACATACTATAAATTTTTTTCGGACAGTAAACAATAAAGAAAGTTGTGAATATTGAAAAATGGGTTGTATGTATATTATAGGAAAAGTCAATAAGCTACACGGTGATATAGTAACGTTGTATACGAGAAATTCTAAATGAAATTTCAAAAACGGTCATTTGACCGCGCATGGTAGGTTTAGTGTTAAAGACGTAGACGTCTCCGTGTGCATAATTGAAGAACACATATCAAAAACAACGTACTATGACCAGTGAGTCCACTTCGCACCACTTTTCAGAAAACACTAAACGAAACTTACGACAAACACATAAATGTTCGGTGGAGGAAGACCTTATTGAGGAGCGCGAAGCAACACGTGCTGCACGATCAAGAGCCGGTGGAACAATGGGACACCCACTGGCGTACATCGCTCTGCACACGCGACCGCCCCACCACGACATTCTGTGTGACAACCAGGCGACGTCTTCTCTCGCAATGTCAGTGGGAAACCTAAGAGATCAAGGACACACATACCAGAGGTATCACGAGCGTTCTCACTAGCGTCAGCATGGAAGGTCCCAGACACATCGCAGACAAAACTTCGGCAGAAGATAAGCGATAACAGTATCCATATTCTGTCACGTACGACCGATGGGGGAACTTGGACAGCAGCATTGCGATTCACATAGCAGCAATCCGTCACGTGACAATCACTCCATGGTAGACTTAGATATAAATAAGCATAGCATCCTAAGCTAAGTTTCAGTATAATTCAGTTGTTAATAAGTCACTATTCGTCGCCGTGCCGTCGGGCTATTGTCCAGTGTCTAACATTGTGAAATTAAAAAGTCAACAAGAGTCTAACTCCTAAAGTGATAATTTGTCGACCGAAAGGTTCCTTCCATCAGTCCATTAACGAACCCTTACCTACCTATCAACTAGTAGTCCTAACTGAAATCGAATTAGTTACGAAGTTATAAGTCTTACTGCGCTATTTGTTAAATCAAAAGAAGTAGTAAAGTGCGACCAACCGACAAGCTGTACGTCGGGAAGCGATCGATCTCATACGTACACCTAAGGTGAGAATTTCAATTTCGGTATACTTTCTTCTCTGTTAATTTCGAGGTTGTACAATATTCGGCATCGAAATCACATTATTCTTCGACAGTCACAATTGACGATCGAAATTATCAAATATATAATTAATACGGAAGATACTCAAAACATTGAACTCATAACGACCGTTCGCTGTATTAATTAGTGATCTGACGCAGCCGCAGACGTTGCGCTGGATACGGTTGTTTTCAATCATCGAAAACACGGGTTATCGTTCTTCTCTTACCACTCTTAGCAAGTATTGGTCATCTTTGGGCGAGACCTACGAAGCCACGCTAGTTATCCACCATCGTCGATAACTTTCATTCTTGCTTACGATTTCACTAAGTAAATTCAAATCAAACAATCGTTACCCAAATTCCTAACTACTGGTAATAAAAGCGATTATTCGCTGTGTTAACCTGTGATTACGACGCAGCCGAAAATGTTGCGCAGGATTACGGTATCTTCAATCACTAAAGACACTTACGGATTTTTGCATTCTTCCTCCCATTGCTAGCGATTTACCACTCATCTTTGGGCAAGGTTTTCGAAATCACGCAGGTCTCACACAGAGAGGATCATTAAATTTAATTTTTCCATTATTAGATGCCAAAAGCAAGAAAGAATCGCAGAGGTAAGGGTCACCTCGGTAAAAAGCGAACTGAACGTTGGCTCAAGCGACTATTAGCGGCGGAAATCAAAAGAGAAGAAAAGAAGCGTAGAGAGAAACTAGGCTTAAACAGCGAAAGTTCCGAACCTAGTTTCTCTCCCCTCGAACTCGCCGATACCCGAACATTCGAATGCGACTCAATACCAAGAGCCGCACCCTTTTTTTATCTAGAACACCATCACCCATATTGTACGACAGCGATTGTCACTGCTTTAACGATGTTATAACCCAGTCGAATTGAATAAATCTTGTTAATCGAAACCAAATAATTATTTCAAACAGCTTTAATCCTCTGCCGTGCCCGTATTCCTGTACATAGCAGGTAAGCCGAAACGTGGAATCTATTTGCCAGTTATATTAGACGCCAGTTAACGCTACCCATATGCATGCATTTTATTAATTGAATCATTAAGAGAATACAACGGTTTGGAATCTTCGAACAGAGCAGCGCTTTGAGTAAGTGCAACAGGGTTTTCATTCATTCCTTTCAGTCGTAAGCCTCAACTCCAATAGTGAATAAGAAAATTTAATTGAAATAGTCCTTTGACTGTTTCTGATGGCAGCAACTATCGCATCGATCGGAATTTCGAATTTAGATTTCAACTCGTATCATAACGTTCAAGCAATCGCGACAATTCTTATTGAAAACGTAATAAGTTAGTTTAATTATTTTGGTGGCGGTGGTGGGATACGCTCCACAGAGGATTAAAGTTCTTACGGCTGTTGACTAAAATATAGGTAGGAAACATGTCGATCGCATGAGACTCACTGAACGAGGACACGCGTTGGCAGAAAGATTGAGAACGTGGGATGAAAATTTTCGCGTATTAACCGACTTGAGCCTAAGACTTGCTAAATTAGAGAAAAACGTGCGTATAAGTAGGATAACAAACGAAACAGAGATACCTGCATCATCGCCGATAACACTGCGAGAGACAGGACTGACCAATAGTAATTTCCAACCGATTAAGTTTTAAGGCGCAATCGAGTCGGTACCAGTGTTCGACGGACATCGACCGTTCGTATTTCAGTTTTTAAGGGCGTGCGAGCGAGCACGAAATATGGTTCCAAGGCATCAAGAGCCTCAGTTTGTAAAATTCCTAATGAATAAACTTCGCGGATATGCGTTTCTCGCCGTAGAGGACAGTTAGGTAGTGAGCTTAAACGATTTCGGGAATAAATTAGAAGACATATTCGTCCCGGAAAAAACCGTTAACGAATATAGAGGAGAATTAGGAACAGTATTTCAATGACCTCGAGAAGATATATTAGATTATATGGACCGCGTCAGAGATCTCAGGTTGACAGTGATGGATGGGAAAAGATGCGAGTATGGTTCCATATTCCAAGATGTTCAAGACACGATAGATTTGGACACGAGGGAGGCTTTTGTTAAGGAACTCCCAAACGAGGTATACTTGCGAGTAAAGGTAGCAGGATACCAATCCTCGGACAACGCATACCGCCAAGCCGTGAGAGCAACACGGGGATTACAACAGGCAAGCTACAGAACGCGATACCAACGTCCGACACCTCTGAATAACAACAACATCGGGAACAACCGCCAAGATCGGAAATTTATACCGCCGTCGCAGAATCGTCCAAACGACCCGGGACAAAACTCTATAACGTATAGAAATTCGAAGGGACAGGAGCAGAACAAACGAATATTTTACGACGATCGCAGCCTGCATGAAATGGACGATTCACTTTCCTATTCGAATACATTGGACTGTCAACGTAGATTACGCGCATACCTCCCAACTTGGGTGTACGGCCTCGACGTCTCGATGTTCGCCTCCCTCGCCGATCATCTGGGATCGCCACTGGTCTCACGCATCCTCCTCGGCGGCTCCCTGGTCGTCTGGGTCCGCCTGCTCGACCGAGTCCTCTCCCAGTTCCAGTACTCTCATGTGAATGTATCTCCTCTTGAACACGAACGCCCGAAGCTCCCACGGTGGAGGCGCGGCCAGAATCGTCGCCGACGCGTGGGACACCGTTCGGTATCCCCTGATGATTCTGATGGCGGTTACTCTGTGCAACCGTCTGAGGAGCAGGATACTGCGACGACGCGCCATCAAATTGTTTGCTCATGTCGGGACCCCGTACATCACTCTGGATCGAACAACACCCTTGTATAGTCGGCGCACCGCGGCACCCGCCACGCTGATGTTCGATAGTGGGCCGCACAATGCGTTGGCCGCCGTCGTCACCATCGGAATCAGGGAGTTGAAGTGCGGCTCGCATGTCCACTAGCTGTCGATGACAACACCCAGGTATTTCTTCCGTGATCCCACCCCGACGGTTTCGCCTGCTATGCTTATGCTCAGACCGGGCGGAGGAGTCTCTCACCTGTTCTTGTCGTAGAACCAGATGGCTTCCGACTTCGCAGGGGATACCCTCAGGCCTAGTCCGCGCACAGCATGTATCGCGCAGGCCGTTGCGACTTCGCCGATGCGCAACGTCTCGTACCACCCGCGACCTTCTACCTGGACCAGAGTGTCGTCCGTGTGGCATATCATGGCAAGGCCCGGAGGCATCGGGCAGCGCAGTACCTCGACGTACGCAATGATCCCCACAGGATCGGTTCCAATACCGAGCCCTGTGGGATGTCGCGCTTGACGGGCCGCCTTTCCTCCCCCTCCTTCCTGGTATAACATACCCATCTGTTGTTGAGGTAGGCGCGGATCAGCCGAACGAGGTAGCTGGGAGCCTCGAAGTGTTCCAGAGCCGCCACTATCCTGTCCCACGGCATAGTGTTGAAAGCGTTGACGATGTCCAGAGATACCGTCAGCGCCACGCCATCCCGGGAAATCATGTACTCGGTGAGTGCCCGTACGCGTCTGACCGCGTCAATCGTCGCGCGTCCTTTCCGGAAGGCGTTCTGGCATTCGTGCCAGCCCGGCATCCGCCTTGACATGTGTCGCTCCAAACGGGGGGCGATGACTCTCTTGAGGAGCTTGCTCACCTCGTCTGGTAGGCATATCGGCCAGTATACCAACGGCGAGGTCGCTGGTCGGCCTTCCTTATGGAACAGGATCAGCGTCGCCGTTCGCCACGCCCGCGGGTAGACACCCTTCCTCAGGCATCTGGTGTAGAGGCGTCGAAGTTTTTGGGAGGCATGACCCCCATTACTTCCGCCCAGATCCGACCCGAGATCCCATTCGGTCCCGGCTCCACGTCGCGAGAAGCCATTCTTTTAGTCGCCTCCCATAGCTTTTCTTCGGTGACTTTCCATTCTACTTTCCACTCCGTCGTCAGGACTGTTTCCTGCGGCTGCTCCACCGCGGTGTCCTCTTGCGGGCCGAAGAGCACCGGTTCCATCTCCGTCGTTGCCAGAGGGCCCTTGGCGCGTGGTTTTCGTGTCACCGTCCTGTATGGTATTTCCTATGGGTCGGCCTCAAATGCTTCGAACAGGTGAGGCCAGGCACGGTCGTTCGCGATCTTGATCTCCTCTTGTAGCGTACGCCATAGCACGCGGTACGCTCGGTAGCGCAAGGGGATTTCTTCCTCGTCGTGTCGTTGCCTGCGTCGGGCCCTCTGGTACCGTCTTCGGGCGTGGACACATCTCGTCCTCAGCTCCGCGATATGGTGAGCCCACCAATATACGGATCTGTTTCGCTCGGTGTTCAGCGTGATTCGCGGCATGGACGCGTCAGATATTGCCGTCATGTCTCGGCGAAGGTTCTCGGCCTCCTCTTCCACGCTTGTTTCCGTCACCGTCGTCGAGGCCTCCCAGTTCCAGATAGCCACTGTTGCGGTCGCTTGGAGCAAATCTTTGTCGCTTTCCTTAGTCTTCCACATAATTGGCGGGCGCGCGCGACTTCCTCTCAGCGGGCCATGGAGATTACCCGCAGTCGCCGTTCCAGAACCTAGTGTGTCTTTCACCTACATGAATATGTAGAGGCGATCTAAGAGTGTCTCAACTCCTTCCGCCACACTCCAGCCTGAGATCCGCCTGAATGCGTAGGGAGGGAGGCCATGTGATGTCAATGATGGAGCACCCTCTTCATGCCACGCAGGTGCTGGCACAGCCCCTATTCACCAACAAGATACCAAGTCCCGCGGCCCAATCTGACAGCACGCGGCCACGCGCATTGGTCCTGTGGTTTCCCCATTCCGTAGTGTGGGCGATGAAATCTCTCAGGACGAGCACCTGTCGAAGAACATGCCGCCTGATGCAGTCGCCAACTCCGTCCAGGAACAGCTCGAACGCTGCCCTTCCGCTGTTGGGTGAAACATACACACCCACCACCTCCATCCCTGCCCACTCTACCGCGATGTATCCGTTGCCGCGCTCAAGCGGGGCTCCGTGAGCGAGCGCCCCCGATGTTGATGTCCAGGTGACAGCGACCATGTCGTCCGTGTATCCTGCCCAGCCCGGATTATCCAGAACTCTGTGTGGTTCGGCCATCACCGCTAGGGCGGCCGTGCTATCCCGAATGGTTTGATAGAGCAGGTGTGGTGCCTGTCTTGGCCGTCTCAAGTTGGTCTAAAGGATGCGCATTATCTTAATCCCCTAATGTCATCGCTTCCATAGCTTCCTCCGCGCCAGCCTCCTGGCTCGCGGGCTTGGGGTCAGGGGTTCCCGGCGGCGGCGAGCCTTCTTTGTTGTCACTTATGACCGCGGATCCGCGAGTGGTTCCTCTTGTTTCCCTCTTCGGGGGGAGCGAACCTCGGGGCACCATCCTGTGTATCAATGGTGCCCCGAGCGCCTCGCAAAATGGGCATTTCGGGTATGCGGCCGTGCATCCTTTTGCTTAACGTCCCGGACCTCCGCATCTGTAGCACAGGTGCCTTCTGTCCTCTTTGGAAGTACATGTCCTCCCTATGTGTCCCGTCTCCAGGCATCTGTAGCATTGCAAGGGTCTTCACTCGATGGCTTCGACCTTCGCTGTCGACCATGCTATGTCGACCTTGCCAGTATGGGCCAGTTTCCTCACTGCCCCGGCCGGGCCTCGTATCAACACGGATCCGAGACCGTTTCGAGCGAAGCGGATCTCTACCAGTTGGACGACCTCCGCCTTGCAGCCGCCCTCTTTCACCAAGGTGTTCCTAATTTCCTCCTTTGTGGCTGAGATGTCTATCCTGGTCACCCTTGCTTCCGCGGCTCGAAAGGATGTCGCCGCACGGAGCTTGCTCAAATCCAGGATCTGTGTCAGCCGTGCTGGGATCGCGGCAGCCTTCTCCCTCTTCTGGTCCTCGGGGACCTCCAAGACGACTCCTCCGGTCATGGTTTTGCGCACTTTCAAGGCTTTGCTGCCGATCTCTGCCAGAGAGACGTTGTGCATGGCCGCGACCAACACTTCTGCGTAGGATTTGTCTGATCTATCCTTTAGCGTGATGATCATCGCCGATGTTCGCGATGTGTGTGGGAGGGGCAAGTCGTCTCCCCCTCTTCGCACGCTTTTCGATCCTTCCTCTGTTCGCCCCTGCCCCCGAGTTACCATCGCCGGTTGTTTCTGTTGAAGTGGTCGCCACTTCTAAGAAAACTCTACATCTGGTCTTTAGTTTTCTCAAGCACTGAAGCCATCGACAGCGCATAGACAAGGGACTGTCGAAGACAAACCATAAACGGTACACGTGCAACATTGGCGCGAGGGTTTTTCAGTTATAGAGTAACACTGCTAGCGTGCGGATCTGGACCAGCTCATATATTGTATTCCTTCTTTGTATTTACACTTCAGCTTAAAATATATATATTTTCTATCTTACAATTTATCCGCGCGTCTCTTTGCATTCATATACACCTAATAACCTCAACAGTTTCTCCGCCGGCTCCTTCTTTTTCTTATTTCTTCTTTCAACGGTCTGCCATTCCGCGGCAGCCGCTTGTCCTCCCTTGGCCACCGACGAGTTTGGAACTCCGGGCTCCATCCTTCTCGTGGTCGCGTCAGGGACGACCTCGTTTTCGCTTCTTTTTTTCTATGCTTCTTTTTGGAGGCGTTTCTTTATCAGTTGGATCAATGAAGGGCCTAAGTCCTCCATCTTGCGTTCGATCGCTGCGAGGCGCGCTGTTTCGCCATCCTTCTCTGCCATAGAGGTCAGCTTTTTTCGGAGCGCCTCGTTCATTGCCTATAGTGTCGCTGTGCGATCTTCCATTATCGTAAAGGCGCCATGGGCGGGATCCGTTCTTCTTGTTGAGATTATTGGATGTATGGGAATACAAAGGAACGCGTGGATAAATTGCAAGGTAGAAAATATATATGTTTTGAATACAAAAGTGTAAATACGAAGTTCGGGATACAATTGAGCTGATCCAGATCCGACTGAAAAACCCTCGCGCCAACGTTGCACGTGTACCGTTTATGGTTTGCCTTCGACACGGTCTTTTGTCTATGCGTTGTCGATGACTTCAGTGCTTGAGAAAACTAAAGACCAGATGTAGAGTTTTCTTAGAAGTGACGACCACTTTGTATTTACATACATCCAATAACCTCAACAGTAAAGGAAAGATAAGCTATCCAGTTAGAGTATTCCAAGGGATCTCATGGCAGATATCTCAGATCTTTAATTTAGTCCAGAAACATACTTGTGAGACGTACATCAGTGATTTTTTCCTCCTCAAAATCTTCAGTAAACAGCGAGAAAATATATTTGAATGTGAGGAGAGTAATGATGACGGAGTCTATAACTATTTTTCGATGTCCCCAAAATCACCCCAAATGTGTTTGCTATGTTTTAACGAATACCATACGATATAGGATAATGTAATATATTATCCAGAATATAAATTAATAAAAAGTATGGTATAATGTGTTTTTAATATTTTTATGTTGTATATCCTATATATAATATCACGTATTTAATTAACTCGAACAAGAAGAGTGTCACCATCCTTTTGTGACGGAGCCCCCGCGGAAATATGCCCGCCGCATAGATATGTACGACGTGGCGACGAACGTGTTAAGGTTGCGTGATGTCTCGGCAATCTTGATCACATCGGAAGCTCAATGGATCAGTTCCGCTACTATATCCGTCGTACTAGATGACCTCATCTCTTCGGCCAGTTCCGTGGGGAGCTCGGGAGATCCGCTGGCCTTTTCTTTCTTCGCACGGGGCGCTTCGACGGTAGGGGTCTCTTCCTCCTCCGATGTTACCTCGGTCTGTATGCTTCCCATGCTCGGTGCCAAGTGGAAGAACGCCTCCTTGAGAGGAACCGTCTTCCTCGTGCGTCTGGTGCTAACGTGTGTTAGCTCAGCAGCCAGTTCCGTTTCGCCCCCTCCTCTCATAGTCTCATAGTCCGCCTTTTTGTCCTCCTCCACAGTAGCTTCTTTTTTCCTTCTTATTGGGCGCGCAGAGTGGCCACTTATGTCCGCACTTGTAACTATACCTTATCACTACCACTTTTAAATGGCCCGCACGGCGCGCTTTCGGCGCGCGTGCCAATATGTCTGCGTTCGTGTAGTTCCCGGTTAACCTGTGCAGCAATGCTATTGTCTCGCGTTCCAATATGGCTACCTCACTGCCATAACCTCACACGTGGACATGTTTGTTTACCAAGTCTTTTTTAGACTGAGTTCAGCTAGTCCTTATATCCACTTTCCCACACAGGCACTAGCACTTCACTCTGGTTATCTTCCTTGTCCAATTCTCCAGTTTCCCGGAGATTTCGACCACACTCACAGCTCCGTCCTAACTCCCTCTCCACCACAAACTCACATGAAAAAAAACCGGATGGC
Source organism: Bombus turneri (assembly GCA_014825825.1). Lineage (NCBI taxonomy): Eukaryota > Metazoa > Arthropoda > Insecta > Hymenoptera > Apidae > Bombus > Bombus turneri. The sequence goes on along the minus strand of CM026106.1, from coordinate 1,865,711 downwards.
CCGCAACCTGTATTATTATCTGCCCTAGAATGACCAGGCTCGTTGCTGTAATTCCTCGAACTTCGGTTGATTCTTGCTTGTTGATGATCGCCGAATCGGGTAAGGCAGGTTTCTTAGTAATATTAATTTCTGATCCGTAGTCTAGTAATAAACTTGTTTTGGTTTCTAAATCTGGGGAGACTATGCGTGCAGTTGGAGTATTTGGAGGATCGTTTAGCTTTATTGAAATAATCCGGAGAGATCGTAGTCAGAATTAAAGTCCGACTCTTCGTGATTCTTGTTTGTTTCTTCGCGGACTTTCGTCTCCTTTAGTTGCTGACTCGCCACATTTTCTGATCGTTCCTGTGCATAATTGCACGACGGCTTTTTACTGTACTGTTTGTAGGTTGTGGTGCCGGTCTTGCGGGGATCGTTGTTAGCGTTCTATTTACTTCCACAGGCGCCGGCCTTCTTGTTGCCGCTTGTACTCTTGGGCGATTCACAGCGTTGCTCCTTCGAGGTTCGCCCCTTCCTCTCGAAGGATTTGGCTGGTTTCCCGACTGCCCCGATGCATAGGGTACTATTATCCCAGCGTCTACTCTGGCTTTGAATTTAAAACAATCCCTTAGGAAGTGTCCAGGTTTTTTGCAATACTTACATACTATAGAATTTTGTCCCGGAGCGTTTGGACGGTTGAACGACGACGGTACTGATGTCCGACCCTGGCGGTTGTTCCCGATGTTGTTATTGTTCAGAGAGCGAGCGTTCTTTCAGTTGTAATTATTCGGACGTGTCGGACGTTGGTATCGCATTCTGTCGTTTACTCGTACCAACTCCCTTGTTGCTTTCACGGCTTAGCGATACGCGTCGTTTAAGGATTGGTATCCTGTTACTTTTACTCGCAAATCGTGTGGGAGTGTGGGGCTTGTGTGATATCCGTCGAACACCGGTACCGACTCGATTGCGTCTTTTAACTTAATCGGTTGCGTCTTTTAACTTAATCGGTTGGGAGAATAATTTTATTTCGATGCCGAATATCGTACAACCCCGAAATTATCAGAGTAGAAAGTATACAGAATTTGAAATTCTCACCTTGGATATACGTGTGAAGTCAATCGCTCCTCGATGTAAAAGTTGTCGGTAGGCCTCACTTTACAAACTTATTTCGATTTGACAGGTAGCGCAATTAAGGCTTACAACTTTGTAACTAACTTTTTTTTATTTACGTGGGGAAAACCTCATGGTCACCCGGCCGCCCTCTGGGACGCGGCGAGTAGTGTCGGACTCTTACCGAATAAAACCCCACGGTGGTCGTCATGACGTTTGGCAGGAGTGTCCCGGTTCCTTTCTTTTGAAATGCTACCGCGAGACTCGGTCGTCGTCTTTCTTCGTTATTGCGGGAGGCGTCCTGATTGAGTTGGGCCGCTAGAGGGGACCACCCACCTCCTGACGCCACATTCCTTGGAACGTCGTGCGAGTCCGAGGCGGGCCCAGAACCTCCTCGACGTGACGGCTCCTTCGACGCATGCCTAGGGCGGCGACAGCGGTGGTGGCGCCGCGACCCTGCGGCCGCGTATGGGTTCCTTTGGCGGACCAATCGGATAGGGTCGCCTCTCCTCTCTCTGTTCCTCTCCGCCCGCTCCTTCGCGCGCATAACTTGCTCGCAGTAGGTGCGGACGGCGGATAGCTCCTGCTGCCCCCTCATCATGGCCTCGACGACCGCCTCAGGGACTAATTTCTCGCCGATGGCGAGTCGCAAGACGCGGCGCGGTTCTTCCCACGCTGGGAAGAACTCCAGCGTGTGCTGTGCCGTGTCTTCCTCCACCTCGCAGTGGTGACAGGTGAAAGTCACCTCCCGCCGAATCCTTAGCAGGTACTCGCCTAACACTCCGTGACCGGTGAGCACCTGCGTCATCCTGAAGGTCAGCAGGACTTCGCCTCGGTCCCTCCAAGCCTCCCAGTTGGGAAGGACGGCTCGAACGGCTCGGAGTGACAGCGCGGCATCTTGCTCCAGCAGCTGAGAGCGCCACCGCTCCTAGATCAGTCGCGATACACGCATCTCACCGCGCCGTTACCAGCGATGGCCACGAGGAAGCGGAGTTGCCAGCATGTAGCTCGGTCCCAGCAGGTTGGCTTTACAGCCGATTATTCCCTGCACCGTCACGGCCTTCGTTTGCATGACTAACGCCTACACCGACTGTCGCAGGGTATCCTCCCCAGCTCGTGCTTATCGTTTTTTCTTTCCCGTGTTTCCTTTTCTTTGTCTATTGTGTCTAATTCTTTGCGTTTGTTGTCTTATCTTGATTTCTGTGCTGTTTTTGTTGTTCCAGGTTTTTCTCCTTCATAGTGTTTCTTCTACTGCTGCTAGTTGTTGTCTTCTTCGTCGTTGTTATTGTTGTTGTTGTTGTTGTTAACACTGGTCTTTCTGTTGCCTAGTGTTGCGGATTCTCCTTCTCCTTCTTCGTCACTGTACCGTTCAGGCGCTCGTCTTGCCACTCTTGAACTTCGTCGTGGGGGCCGGTTTGCGAGATCACCCAGTTGTGTCGATATCCTTCTTGCGGGTCGTTCTTGTAGAGGTGCGTCCCCTATCTCTCGTAGGATTCTCCCTCTCTTCTGCTCTTTTGCCTGCAGAACACTCCTTGTGAACTGGCGGAAGTGGGGATATACGTCCTTTGTTACGAATTCCCAGTTTTCCTCCGGCCAGTGCAAGTTTAGTTCTTCTATTGCGTTCCACAGTCTCTGCCTATCTTCATTGAAGATTGGACAATCCTCTAAGATGTGATGAGGGGTTTCTATCTCACCGCAGTCGCATGTGTCTACCTCGCTCAGGCAGAATGACCTGAGTTTGCTGTTGAAGTCCCCATGACCACTGATGAATTGTGTCATGTAGTGGTCGGGCCTTACCCAGCGGTTCTCAAGTCTATCCTTGACTCTGTCGAAGTATTCAAATGTTGTTCTGCCCTTCGGTGTTGTCTGCCAGCGTTCTTGCCATTTTTCGATAGCTTTTCTGGCGATGACTCGCTGGTTGGTTGCTTCATCCAGGTCTCTTTTCCTCTTGTGGGCTCTCGCCCTGGCTTCGATTAGCAGGTTGATGGGAATGACTCCGGCGATGACCTGTAGTGCCTCCGTTGACGTTGTTGTATAGGAGGCCTTCGTCACTTGGAGGAGTGCCATTCTGTGTTACCTTATCAGCATGCTCCTCGTTGTCACGTTCAACAGGTCGCTCCAGCCAGCCGCGGCGTTTGTGGTTATCGATTCGAACAGCCCTTTGTACAGCGCACTCATGGCTGCGTGTCCGAGTCCCTATTTCGTCTTGGCCACTCTTGCGAGGCTGTAGAATAGTTTTTGGCACTTGCGAGTTGTTTCTTGCACGTGCCGATTGATTCTTAGGCCCCACTCAAGGCCCCACTTCCAGGTATTTAATCACTTGTCCCATTTTAATGCTTCTGTTGTTGATCTTGATGGTCGGTGGTCTCTCCGCGTCCAATTTGCCCTTGACAAGCAGCATTTCCGTCTCTTTCGCCGATATCGATAGTTTCTTCCTGGTACACCGCGTGGAAACGCATGTAACTACATCTTGTCCTTTTTCCTGTAGTTCGATCGTCGCGTTTCCATCGATTAGGATCACTATGTCATCCGCGTAAGCGATAGGTTCCCACTCTATCGCGCTTGTCGTTAACTCAGCCAGCAGGTCATCGAATATAAGGTTCCAAAAACTTGGACCTAGTACTGATCCCTGCGGGCATCCTTTCATGACGGGTTTGCTGACTATTTCGTTTTTCCCGGCGATCTGCACAATTTTGTCCGAAAAGTAGCTCCTCCTCAACCGGTACAGGTTGTTAGGGCAGCCTCTTCTCTTCAATTCGTGCAATACGTACGGCCACCATACGTTGTCGAAGGCTCCTGAAATGTCGAGCGCAATTGCGACGACATATTTCCTGTCACTCATTTGCTCGACGTTTTCGTGGAATTTGATGATTTCGCCCACCGTGGATATTCCGGGGCGAAAGCCATATTGCCGGTCTGAGGACATCTCGTGTTTGTGAAAAATGGTCGCCATCCTAGTAGCCATCAGTCTTTCCAGCAATTTGCCTACCATTGAAAGCAGGCAGATCGATCTGTAGGACTTCAGACTACTTCTGTCCCTATGCGGTCCTTTCGGGATGGTGATAACATTCCCTACTTTCCATCTTCTTGGGAAGACCCCCCAAGTGAGGCAGACATTCATGAGCCTAAGGAGTTCCTGATGGACCCCCCCCCCAGGCGCGTTGTATTGTTTCCGCCTCGATCAGGTCGGGGCCAGGACATTTGCCCCTCGTCAGTCGTTTCACTGCACCGCTGAGTTCTTCAAGTTGGAACTCTGGAATGTCTTCGACGTTTGGAGGGGTCGTCGTGCTCCGCCTGATCTCTGTCCGTTCCGGCGAATCCTTTTCTTCTTAGTCGTCGGGTAGGAGGGCGGACAGCATCGCTAGTGCGGTCGTTCGCCAATTGGAGGTTACCCCTTGTGGCGTCCGCAGGGTCGATACTGCTTGTTCTCTCCTAAGTTTTCCTGTGACCGTTCGATATGCGATTCCCCAGGGTTCCTTATTGCCCTCCTTCGTGACGAATTCTTGCCAGCGTTGGATCTTGGCTCTCGTAATCATCTTCACATATTCTCTCCTGGTTTCTCTATACCGCAGCTTCTCTTCTTCCCTCGTTGCGGGGTCCTTGGCCCCCTGGTACCTTCTTCTTGCCCGGTAGGTGTTCTTCTTTGCTCGTGTGAGCTCGGACGTCCACCATGCTACCGACCTATAGTGCCATTTCTTTTTAGGAATGGCCGCGTCGCAGGCTCTTATGAGGACGGCCTGCATTTGTTCGGCCATTTGTTCTACGTCTTCAGCCTTTTGGAGAGGTGTCCCTCAGAGTGTCTCTCCCCCCTCCGTGACAACACTTTGGAACACTTCCCAAGTGGCTTTTCGCGTGTTGTATCACTTTTCCTACAGCTGCGGTGTGGTGCTTCTCTTTTCGAGTTCCAGGCGCGTCTCCAGGATCCTGTGGTCACTGGAGGTTCCGTCCTCGTGGACTCTCCATTCTCTCACGAGCGGTATTACTTCTGGACTCGCTAGGGTTATGTCTATGTTCGATCGCCCTCGGGTAGTCTCAAATGTGTAAGCCTGCTCTGGTTGGTTGAGGACATAGAGGCCGTATTGCGCTATAACAGCCTCTAGAGCTTCTCCTCTGTCGTCTGTGATCTTGCTGTTCCACAATGATAACTTTGCATTTAAGTCCAGACCAATGATTGTTCTTTTGCCTCTGAGACTCCTCAGTACTCTGACTAACTGTTCGATGCCGACTTCGATGTTTTCGGTCGGCGGAAAGTACTGACTTACCGCGTATAATTCTGTTTCTCCATCACTTACCTGCACGCATACGCAGTGTGTTGTGCAGAGCCTAGCGACTTCGAGTGATGTTAGGTGCTCTGATTTTACACCTACTGCTGCCATTGGCGGGTTGTTCTTCGATCCTCGACAGGCGATCGTGACTCCTGTACCGAGTCCAGGTATCTTGTCGTTGATGCTGTATGGCTCTTGCATCAGCAAGATCTCATCGCCATCAGCTCTCATCTGCGCCTTGATCTCGCAGGGGACAGTTTTGGATCGCTGCATGTTGTGCTGCAGGATCCTTATCCCCCATTTTCTCTCATGTCCTCTTTTGTTCTCGTTTATATTCTTATTCATATTCTGTCTTAGCTACGGCCGCCTCCAAGGACTTTTTATACATAGGGTAGTTTGTGTCGGATACTGCATGGTCGCCTTTCTTCCCAGCTTTCCTACAATTTACGTAGCTGGCGTGCTTTTCTTTATCTGTGCATGCTTTCGTGCTGTGCCCACTTTCTGCACAGTGCGCACAGATCTCGTAGTTGACGCGGCAGTATTTTGCCACGTGTCCGTAGCCTTGGCACTTATAGCAGCGGCTTACAGCGATAAAATCATGGACCTTACACGCATTCCAGGAAATGTAGATCTTGCCTTGTAGTAATTTACTTCTTACCTGGGGGGGGGGGGGTTACTTCTAGTACCCAGTTGGTTTCCTCGGCGTCCTTGCGACAGCAGAATTTTATGGCCTCGATGTCCTCTTCCTTGAGGCTACCTTGGTTCTGTTTCCTGATACAATTCAGTATCTCCTTTTCCGGCATGTCCCTCGGAACGTCGAATAGTATCATTCGGGGTAGTCTCCTCTGTGGGGTGCTGGTTTTTAGGCCAGCCTCCTTTAACTTCGCGTTCTCGGTGAACGCTTTCAGGTCTTCCAGCTTCGTCGTTTCCACGACTAGTCCGTTACCGCCGATTTTCCTTACGGCAGTGACCTGTATTCTCTTCTTTCTGGGATTCACGAGCGTGAATACTGCTTCTCCCGCCTCCTCGCTTGTCTTTATCGTGCAGTCCGCCTGTTCTGGGCGGATTACTACCACGTTCTTCGGTGACTTAACTGCTATTTTCCCCACTTTGCTGCTGGCCATTTTTACCTCCTCCGCATATGAGGGCTGTTTTGGTTCGGCCTTCGTAGTGTTCTTGACTACTGTCTCGAGCCGTTTACTGACTTGCAACGATTTATTCACTGCGCTCAGTATTTCAGTATTCTTGAGTCCGGCGCTCTGCTCCAGCCACCCGGTTAGGTAACTATTGCGGAGCAGGAGCTCCTCCACGATTCCACGCATGTCTTTAAAATGCCGCATGATTGTTGCGACCTGATCCTTATTTATCTTCTTGCTCCGGTCGAGACAGAAGGCTAGGATCTTCTTTTCTATTTCCCCTGCCTGCTCTTTCATACCGGATATCGTTCTTGTTATTCCCGGGTCTGGGCGTAGTTCCTGTTTAGTTTCCTTTTCTTCTTCCACTGTTGTTTTACTCTACTTCCCGTCTGGGCTCTGTTTCTCCGATGTTGAGCCTGATTTTTGTATCTTTAGGGGTTGTGGCCCCACTCGCGCCTTTGTGGCTGGTGGTGACTGTCCTTGCACCGGCATCCTGTTTTATCTGCTACACTTGTGCGGGTGAAACAGAGTCCAACGGTGGATTGCACTAAAGACTGTTTTTTTCCATGCGATGGCGCCTCTGTCATATTCTCGTTATGGCAGCAAGCTATCTTGGTAGTCTGTACGATGGCGCCTCTGTCGTATGCCCAGTGTGGCAACGAGGTACCTAGGTAGTCCGAGCGGTGGCGCCTCTATCGAATTATTAATATGGCCTCGAGGTACCTTGGTGGTCCGCAAGAAGGCGCCTCTGTCGAATTATTAATATGATCTCGAGGTACCTTGATGGTCCGAGAGATGGCGCCTATGTCTTATGGCCGATTTACCCACGGGCGTGCGATTGCCATAGTTGCCCTACGATGGCGCCTCCTGTCGTATTCCCAATCTGGCTGCTTGGCCGTGATTTCTGAGGTAGCCCGTGCGGCGGCGCTGCCGTAGCGCTTCACAATATGGCGTCTGCACGTGGTTAGCCTAAAACACTATCTTATTTCACTTTCCACTGCAAAATCCCGTTGAATTTCACTGAACTCTTTATTTCCAGCTTTTCATATGCACTTCTATTACACTTGGAACACCTTCTCTTGTCCGAAAATTCAGTTTTTCCACACATACGTTTACATACGAAATGGCTATAAAATTGTTGTATTCTTGATCTGTGATAATACTTTATTGATAAGTACACTTTTCTTTGTTTTAGCATCATGTGGAACTGAACACACTTTTAGAGAATCGCTCAATTCGCTATTCTTCGTTTGATCTAACTGATATACCTTTGCCATTGTCTGCACAATATTGTTTTGATCCTATTTAATAAATTATAGTATAATTATATGTAATCATACATAACTAACTTAATCATACAGAATTTAGAAACATAAATATGTGTATATTGGTAAGGTGAGCTGCTATTTTTATGAGATTTAGCTTTTGACAGTTTCTCCTTTAGTGTTAAATGTTTTTGTCTTTGATCTTCTTCTTGCGGTAGCTATTTTTAAATAGAAAAGATTATAAGCGAAGCACAAACAATGAAAGTATAATAAAAGAGAGAGTAAGCTATGATGATTTTTATGATTTGAAATATATATGTATAATACTGTTTCATTTTACTAACAATAAAGGGGATAGAAGAAAGAACAATTAGTTAGATGCGGAAAAAGTTAACGTTATTCAGATAAAATAATATAGATAATTCGAATTAATGTTTAATTAAGTAACACTTAAAACACAAAAAAAGCCAAAAATATACGGAAAAAATGTATTTGATTAGATCAATATTATGTTTCTATTTGCATAGTATCGCACATTTTAATGCGTGT
>CM026106.1:1839910-1856910 GCA_014825825.1 Bombus turneri | reverse complement strand
CCCCGCCTGCGAAGTCTGTTCACCAAATGCCTGAGGGAGGGCATCTACCCCCGGGCATGGCGAACGGCGAGGCTGGTTCTAATACGGAAGGAGAGTCGCCCATCGGACTAATCATCCGCATACAGGCTGGTGTGCCTACTGGACGAAGTGGGCAAGCTATTCGAGAGGATCATCGCCGCCCGTCTGGAGGCCCACGTGTCGCAGCGCGTGCCTGGATGGCACGAGAGCCAATTTGGATTTCGCCGAGGACGCTCGACGGTGGATGCAGTGAGGCGCGTGAGGTCCATGGCGGAAGACATGGTGTCTCGGGAGGGAGTGGCGCTGGCAGCTTGCCTGGACGTCACGAACGCCTTTAACGCCATACCCTGGGACGTGATAACGGAGGCACTGGAGCGTTTTGAGGTGCCGCCGTATCTCGTCCGCCTCATCCGGTCGTACCTGAGCGACCGCTGGATCGTCTACGCCGTTGGAATAGGAGAAGAGAAAAGGCCGGTCGAGCGCGGTGCTTCGCAGGGTTCAGTGCTGGGACCCATCTTGTGGATCATGGCCTACGACTCGGTCCTGCGATGCCCCATGCCACCGGGCACGGGAGTGGTGTGCTACACCCACGACACCTTGGTCCTGGCTGGGGGTCGTTGGTGGTACGAAACGCTGAGGTTCGCGGAAACCGCCGTGGGATGTGGTGTACGCGCCATCAGGGGGCTCAGACTGAACGTGTCGCCGACCAATTCGGAGACCTTGGGGTTCTTCGACCGTCATCGCAGAGGACCCCCTCCACCTGGACTGTGCGTGAGCATCGGCGGTGAGGAAGTCCCGGTGAGACACCAGATGAGGTATCTGGGTCCCACCATCGACAGCGGATGGACGTTCAAGCCGCATTTCGATCTGCTGGTCCCGAGGGTGACGGCTGCAGCCAACGCCTTATGCGGCCTACTGCCAAACATCGGAGGAGCAGGGGTCGGCGTGCGCCGACTCTACGAGGGAGTGGTCCGATCACGGGTTCTCTACGGATCTCCCGTACGGGCCGAAGACCTTATGGCCAATCGTCGCAGCCGGCTCTTACTGAGGAGGCTGCACAGGACGACCGCTATACGGATAGCGAGCGGTTATCGGACCATATCCCACGCGTCGGCGTCCGTACTGGCGGCGTCCCCTCCGTTCGAGTTGCAGGCCCTCGCACACCGACGGGTGTACGAACACCTGAGGGGCCTAGCCTCGGGCGGCGGGGGTACGCAGCTCACCACCACCAACAATAACATGGACCGACCAGTTCAGGACGTCCGGGTGGAGGAGAGAGGATGGACCTGGGAGGGGTGGCGCTTGCAGCTGGTAGAGGAAGATGCCGTGCGGCCGCACCGAGTCGTTCGAGCCGTCCTTCCCAACTGGGAGGCTTGGAGGGATCGCGGCGGAGTACCGCTGACATACAGAATGACTCAGGTGCTCACCGGTCACGGTGTGTTCAGGGAGTATCTGCTAAGGATTCAGCGGGAGGTGACCTCCATCTGTCACGACTGTGGGTAGGAGGAGGTCACGGCGCAGCACACCTTGGAATTCTACCCAGCCTGGGAGGAACCGCGCCGCGTCCTGCGTCTCGCCATCAGCGAGAGATTAGCCCCTGAGGCGGTCGCCGAGGCCGTAACGAGAGGCCTAAGGGAGTTAGCCGCCGCCCGCTCCTACTGCGAGCAAGTCATGCTTGCGAAGGAGCGGGCGGAGAGGAGCAAGTATTATAAGCGTTTAAGGGCTCGGCTTGTTGTCGACCGCGCCAGGCCTCGGGTTTAGGACCCATACTGGCTTCGCTAAAAGGTGCTCGTAATTTTATGTCTACTTTCAGGCGTCCGCTGCCCAGGGAGCGGCGCGCATAGGTGGTCGGCGCGCGACTTGGAAAAACCCTGCCCTCTCCTTCCGGTTCATTGGACAAGTTGGACCTACCCTTTCAGGCGGCAGCTCGCTTAGCCGGCGCGGCGGGATGCGAGCATCCTGTCGCGCCGTTACCAGCGGGGGCCACGAGGAGGCGGAGCCGCCAGCTTGCGGCTCGGTCCCAGCAGGTTGGCTTCTCAGCCGATTATTCCCTGCACCGTCACGGCATTCATTTGCACGAGTGCCGCCTGCGCGAACGGTCGCTGGGGGGGTCTTCCTTCAGTTCGATCTTATCGTTTGCTTCCTTGCTTTCCTTCCTTTGTCTGTTATTCCTAGTTCCTTTATGCTTTTGTCCTATTTTGTGTGCATCGCTGTCGTTGTTTTGGGTTCTTCTTCTTCTTGGTGTTGTTCATCTTGTTTTTGTTGTTGTTGCTGTTGGTTGTCATTCTCTTCTTCGTCGTCGTCGTCGTCGTCGTTGTTGTTGTTGTTGTTGTTGACACTGGTCTCTCTGTTGTCCAGTGTCGTAGGCTCTACTTCTTCTTCTTCTTCTTCTTCTTCTTCTTCTTCTTCGTGACTATCTTTGTTCCGGTCTGGTTCTTGTCGGGCCAGCCTTGGGCTTCGTCTTGGAGGGCGATTTGTCAGTCCCTCTATTTCTGCCGTTCTCCTGTCTGCGGGCCGTTACTGTGGCGGTGCGTCCCCTGATCATAGTTGAGTTTTCCTTCTCTTCTGCTCTTTTGCTTGAAGAACGCTCCTTGTGAACTGGAGGAAGTGGGAGTATACGTCCTTCGTTACGAATTCCCACTTTTCCTCCGGCCAATGCAAGTCGAGTTCTTCTATCGCTTTCCGCATTTTCCTTCTTTCCTCGTTGAAGATTGGGCAACTCTCTATGATGTGCTGAGGGGTTTCCGTCTCCCCACAGTCGCAGGTGTCTACTTCACTCAGGTGGAATGTCTTGAGTTTGCTGTTAAAATCCCCGTGACCACTGATGAACTGTGCCATGTAGTGGTCGGGCCTTATCCAGCGGTTCCCAAGCCTGTCCTTGATCTTGCTGAAGTACTGGAACGTTGTTCGATCCTTCGGCGTCGCCTTCCAGCGTTCTTGCCACTTTATTATGGCTTCCCTGATAAAGAATGGTTCGCTTTCGCGGAATTTTATCATCGCGTCTACTGTCGATCTTCCGGGGCGAAAGCCGTATTGATGGTCCGAGGACATTCCTTGTTTGTTGAAGATGGGCGTCAACCTGGTAGCCATCAGCCTTTCCAGCAATTTGCCCACCATTGACAGTAGGCAAATCGGTCTATATGACTTCAGGCTACTTCTGTCTCGGTCTGGTCCTTTGGGAATGGTGATGATGTTCCCAACCTTCCATCTTTTCGGGAACACCCCCCCAGGTTAGGCATCCGTTCATGACCTGAGGAGCTCTTGTTGGATTCCTCCCCATGCGCGTTGTATTGCCTCCACTTCGATTAGATCGCGGCTATCGTTAATTTGCCCTTCGTTAATCTTTTAACTGCTCCTGTGAGCTAATGTGGTTAAAACTCGGGGATGTCCTCGACGTTTGGAGGGGTTACCGTGCTTCGCCTAATTGCTGCTTGTTCAGGTGTGTCCGTCTCTTCTTGGTCATCAGTTAGGGTGGCAGACAGCATCGCCGCTGCAGTCGTTCGCCAGTTGGAGGTGTTCCCCTGTGGCGTCCGCAGAGTTGACACTGTTTCTTCTCTCCTAAGTTTACCCGTGACCATCCTGTAGGGTATTCCCCAGGGCTCCTTGTTGCCTTCTTTGGTTACAAATTCTCGCCAGCTTTTATCTTTGGCTCTCGCGATCATCTGCGTGAATTCTCTCCTTATTTTCCTGTACCGCAGCTTCTCTTCTGCCCTCGCTGCGGGGTCCTTTGTCCCCTGGTACCTTCTCCTTGCTCGGTAGGTGTTCCTCTTTGCTCGCGTGAGCTCAGAGGTCCACTATGGTACCGACCTAAAGTGCCATTCTTTCCTAGGAATGGCCGCATCGCAGGCTTTTATGAGGACTGCCTGAGTTTGTTTGGCCATTCGCTCAACACCTTCGGCCTGCTGGTGGGTTGTCCCTCGGAGTATCTTGCTTTCTTCCATGACAATTCTCTGGAACACTTCCCAGTTGGCTTTCCGCATGTTGTAGCGTCTTTCCTGAAGCTGCGGCATGGTGATTCTCTTTCCAAGATCTAGGGGCGTCTCCAGTATCCTGTGGTCACTGGAGGTTCCGTCCTCGTGAACTCTCCATTCCTTCACGAGAGGTATTGCTTCTGGACTCGCTAGGGTTATATCTATATTCGATCGCCCTCGAGTCGTCTCGAACGTGTAGGCCTGTCCTGGTTGGTTGAGCACGTAGAGGCCGTACTGCGCTATGACGGCTTCTACGGCTCTTCCTCTGTCGTCTTCGCTCTTGCTGCACCACAACGGCGACTTCGCGTTAGAGTCTAGGCCGATGATGGTTTTCCTGCCTCTAAGACTCCTCAGTACTTTGTTGAGCTGTTCGATGCCGACATCTATGCTTTCGGTCGGCGGAAAGTATTGGCTTACCGCGTATAGTTCCGTTTTCCCATCGCTGATCTGCACCCATACGCAGTGTGTTGTGCAGAGTCCAGCGACTTCAAGTGGTGTTAGGTGCTTTGATTTGATGCCTATTGCTGCCATTGGCGGGTCGTTTTTCGATCCTCGACAGGCGATTGCGATTCCCGTTCCGAGTCCAGGTATCTTTCCGTTGATGCTGTATGGCTCTTGCATCAGCAAGATTTCGTCGCCATCAGCTCTCATCTGCATCCTGATCTCGTAGGAGACGGTTTTGGATCGCTGCATGTTATGCTGCAGGATCCGTATCCCCCATTTTCTTCCATGTCCTATTCTGTTTCCGGTACCTTTCCTATTCCTAGTTTGTTCTTGAGATTAGAGCTTCCTGCGCTTTCTTGTGCATGGGGCAGTTTACGTCCGAGGCCGCGTGGTCGCCTTTCTTCCCTGCCTTTCTGCAGTTAACACAACTGGCGTGCTTCTCCTTACTTATGCAGGCTTTCGTGCTGTGCCCGCTTTCTGCACAGTGCGCGCAGATCTCATAGCTGACGCGGCAATATTTTGCCACGTGTCCATAACTCTGGCACTTGTAACAACGGCTTATAGCGATAAAGTCGCGGACCTTGCATGCGTTCCAGGAGATAAAAATTTTACTCTTTAGTAATTTTTCTCTTACCGGGGGGGGGTAACCTCTAGTACCTAGTTAATCTCCTCCCCGTCCTTGCGGCCCGTCCTGAAGCAGAACTTGATGGCCGCTACGTCATCTTCGCTGAGTCTGTCTTGGTTCTGCTTCCTGATACAGTTCAGTATCTCCTTTTCTGGGATATCCCTGGGGACGTCGAACAGTATCATTCTTGGTGGTCTTCTCTGCGGTGTGCTGGTTTTTAGGCCAGCCTCCTTTAATTTTGCGTTCTCCGTGAACGCCTTCAGACTTTCCGGCTTGGTTGTTTCTACTGCTAGGCCGTTGCCGCCGATTTTCCTTAACGCGGTAACCTGTATTCCCTTCTTTCGAGGGTTTACAAGTGTAACTACCGCGTCTAGCGCTTCCTCGCTCGTTTTTATGTTGCTGTCTTCTTGCTCAGGCCGGATGATTACCACATTTTTCGGTGGCTTTATTGTTATTTACCCGACTTTACTGGAGGTCATTCCTACCTTTACGGCGTACGTTGGTTGTCTTTGCTCGGTCGTCGTGGTTTTCTTTACGGCGGTTTCGAGTTTCTTGTTGACTTGCAGCGACTTGTTTACCGCACTCAATATCTCCGCATTCTTTTTTTTGAGGTGGCACTTTGTTCCAGTCTTCCTTTCAGGAAGCTATTTTCTAGCAGGAGGTCCTCCAAGAATCCTCGCATGTCCGTAAAATGCCTCATGATCGTTGCAGTTTGATCTTTGTTAATCTTTTTGCTCGGATCGAGGCAGTAGGCTAGAATCTTCTTCTCGATGTCTTTTGCTTGCTGTTTAATCTTCGGCGCTGTTTTCCTTGTCTCCGTCTCGGGGTGAGGTTCTTGTTTGGCATCTTTTTCTTCTTCTTCCGCTCTCTTCCTCTTTTTCATTTCTGGGTTCAATTTTTCCGATGTTGAGCCCCCCAACTTCTGTGTCTTCAGTGGTTGCAGGACCACTCTGGCCTTAGCGGTTGGTGGTGATTGGCCTTGTGTCGGCATCCTGAGCTGTCTGCTGTGCTTATGCGCACTAAGCAGGGTCCAGAGATGGTTTGTACCTGAGTTCTTATTACCTTCTGCCGTCTTGTTATCGGCTGTTGTCTCGTTACCGACTGCCGTCTTGTTACAGACAACCGAGTTACCTACGCAGTCGTGTTATCGACTGCCTGTCGGTTACCGTCTATCTGTCTCCGTGTTGTTGACTGTCGACGTTTACCGACTGTTGCTATGTTACCTAAGTTTCTGAGTCAGTGGTGCTTTGCTTTGCAGCTACTTGTGAGGCGGCTCTGGTCAACCACTTTCTCTTGCACTTATGTTTATTTCCTTTTGATCTCCACCGCGTGTTTGGCACTAAGTCCAGCGGCGTATTGCTTTACGCTCTCAGACTCAAGTTCAAGGCGTAAAGGCGGCACTGGCAGACCACTTTTATTTGTATTTCGTCTAGTACTATTTTTTTCCACTAGCTGCAGCGTATTTGGCACTAGGGTCGGCGTCGTCTTGCTTTGCGAATACTAACACTAAGTTCCGCAGCGTGTGACTTTGTGAACGTTGGCGTGTAGTGCACAAGTAGCCCGTGTGGCGGCGCTGTGGTCGCGCGTCCCAATATGACTTCCACTTTGCTCTAACCTCTGCCACGTTTTTATTTTTGCTCTCAGGCGTTTGTCAAAGAGAACTCCACTATTCTTTTTACACACTTTTTCTCCGAAGCACTTACACTTCACTTTCTCGTATTTTGTTTGCCCGATTTCTTTAATTTTCCGCGGTATAACGATCAAATAGTACGGAGCGACGTGAACGCGTGCTCACTACTTGCCGCCATCTTTTTAACTCGCGGAGAGGAGCAGAGAGAAGAGGGGCGACCCCCTCAGTGTAGCTCGCCGAAGAAGAGGACTGCCACGACGCCGCGGGGCCGCGGCACCACCACCGCCGCCGCCGCCGACCTAGACGACCAGCGTACGTCGAAGGAGCCATCATGCCGAGGAGGGTCTGGCTCCCCCCTCGCACTTGCACGATGGCCCAGGAACGTGGCGCTAGGGGGCGGGTGGTCTTCCCCTAGCTGCCCAGCTCGACCAGGACGCCTCCCGCAACAACAACAACGAAGGGAGACGACGATGACAGGGAGTTTCGCGGTAGCATCTCTCTACAGTGAGGAACCGGGGCACTCCTAACAAACGTCAGGACGACCACCGTGTGGTTTTAGTCGGTAAGAGTCCGACACTACCCGCCGCCTCCCAGAGAGCGGCCGGGTGTCCATGAGGATTTCCCCACGTAAAAAAAAAGATACCTATGTTAAAAGTGCATTGTTAGCGCATTCTGTACAACGATACATATCCATCTTGGATCCAAAAAAAAAAAAAGAAAAACCTCCGTCCGCTTCGCTCGTTTACTACACTGGTGAAGTTATACTCGCAATTTATCGGTTCACGATCACTCAATTGTTTCAAACTGTCGCGCGGCATACTCGCTCGCCCGCATTGCGGGTGCGTGCGGGTCAACGTACACTAGACAACACTTTGGATTCGTAAGTCGCCCCAAGGACGCCTCCACCTTGGTGACTGCTCGACGTTTGCTTCGGATCACGGGAGTTGTCGTCGCGCCGGTGATGTTTGCGAATCTGTTAGGAATTCAGTCGTGGATCTGCAGTCCTTTTCGATTGGTACCTCGGTACTCGGTCAGGGACCTGCAATTTCATGTCCTCGCTAATCCTGTTCGGCCCCGCGGGGGTGGACCCCATGTTCATTTGGGGCCTTGCCTTTGTAATCCTGTTCAGCGGTCCCTCCCCGGGTTCCACATGTTCAGTTGGAGTGTGTGAAGTTGCTGGCCTATGTGCTGGATCCACGGCTGAAGCACCACTGGATAACTGGCATCATCGGTCGGCGCCATCGACCGCGACTCGTGTAAGTTTCGAACGGAGAAACAGGAATCGAGTTACGGTCAATTCTGGGGCTTTCCGCTGAACCTTCCGGTTATCTAGTGTACGGGGGTGCGTCGCGTAAGTTTGTTAGTTCTTTCGAGAAATCCCGATTTCGTTTTTATTTTTTTTCTTTTTTTTTTAAGGGAAGCATATTCTGATCATGTTACAGTTTATAACTTTTCAACATCTTCAAAAGTTTAGTTTCACAAAAGCAAAATGTTAAACATTTTTTTTTTTTTAGTACAGCGACTCGTATGTCCCTTCTGCAAGACACAAAATGGTAAATACCGTGTCGGTAGCTTCATTTTCTTTCGTTCGTTCCAAGTTGGATAAATGCGTCCTTGATACCGAATGCTGCCGTTAGGGTTGCGAAATATTGTACGATATTTGTACCGATCAATGTAATTGTTGCGTGGGAGATAGATATTGCGTTATGTATGTTGATCTACGTTTGTAAAGATTCATGTAATCGCTGCGTTGGAGATATACGTTTCGCAGTTAAGCTACGAAACAACTATCTCTTAACGCAGGCCCATGATCGCGTAGAGTCCGAACTCGACATTCTTGCCAAGAGGTTGAACGTTGAGACCGATGTATAATGTTAAATAACTCATGGGCGGGTCTCGCGCGTAGTCACCTCCTCGTGGTGAGACCTGGTAATTGACATCATTTTCCAAAAATTAATCAGACGATTAATCTTTGGAAAACGATACCAAGCTATGAACTACGCGCCAGTCCAGATTGGATCACCAAGAGCCACTAAGAGAATTATGCATGATCCATGCAGGACTGCAACGTGGGACACCGTTGGAAACCGTAGGATGAGTGCGTTTTAGCCTAAATTAGTCATAAGATAGATACCTATGTTATGTGCATTGTAAGTTCATTCTGTACAACGATACTTGTCCATCTAGAAATCCTTCCTCCGAATTCATCTTTGAAAAAAAATCTCTTCTCTCTTGATCTCCTCACTCAGAATAGAAAATTGTTTTCGTGGTTTATCGGTTCACGATCACTTAGTTCTTTCAAACTGTCGCGTCGCGT
The DNA here is from genome assembly GCA_014825825.1 of Bombus turneri. Taxonomy (NCBI): domain Eukaryota; kingdom Metazoa; phylum Arthropoda; class Insecta; order Hymenoptera; family Apidae; genus Bombus; species Bombus turneri. The sequence goes on along the minus strand of CM026106.1, from coordinate 1,847,905 downwards.
ACTCGCTCGCGCGCATTCCGGGTACGTGCGGGTCAACGTGCAGTGGATAAGACCTTGGATTCGTAAATCAAAATAATGAAAATATACGCAAGAAAATATTGAGTACGCGTACAGCGTACAAGTTGCTATCCTTGCTCGCTCGCTGCGCTCGCTCGTACGAATCTAGCCCAATCCAAAACCGATCCAGCACGTTCGCAGATAGTAATAAAAAGTGTAGCGCGAACCGACGTTGGACCGTAGGGACTTTGAAAAAATTTCGCGTTCGAAAGCTCTCTAGTTGTTTCGTTGATGGGCGTTATAACAGGGGCTCGACAAGCACGTGCGTGCATGGAGGGGGTCCTCGGTATTTGATATCACGTGGGCCACCGTCAGCCTGCACCGACGGATACGCGATTGGAGAGTGGTCGAGGGGGTCGAACTCTGTCCGACCACCTCTACGTAATGATGGAACTGACCCCAGAGCCTGCGTCCACCGGACGGGCCGGTAACAACACCCGAGGTCCAAACCGCTCCCGTCCGCCGCCAACACCAAGATGACGGCTGAAGGACAGAGACCAAGACCTGTTCCAAGCTGCTGTCTGCAAGTCCGCGTGGAGCTAGGACGCGCGGGAAACGCGGAAGAGCAGCAGTGTCGACGAGGAAACGGAAAGCCTGCGGAAGGACATGACCGCGGGCTGTGACGCCTCGATGCCGCGAACTAGAGCCATGTGCGGAGCGCGAAATCGAGGCGTGTATTGGTGGACGGAAGAGATCGCGGAATCCTGAAGAAGGTGCGCCCAGGCCCGAAGAAAACTCCAGAGGGCTCGGCGCAGGCGAAGACGCGACGAGGAAAGGATCGCCTGCTACTACGAGGAGTACAAGGAGAAGAGGCGCACTTTCCAGCAGGAGATACAGACCGCGAAAGCCCGGGCCTGGAGCGAGCTGGTCGAGTCGGTCGAAGCCGATCCATGGGGGCGGCCCTACCGGTTGGTCACGAAGAGGCTGCGACCACCGCCCCCCCCCCCCCCCGCTGACCGAGAATATGGAGCCAGGGTTGTTCGACAACGTCCTGGGCACTCTGTTCCCACGACGACGGGACTGCACGGACAACGTCAACGCGAGGAGGACACCATTCCGCCACTCCAGCGAGATCACGGAGTGGAGCGAAGAGCTGCGAGTGACGGAGGAAGAGTTACTCGCGGCAACAAAAAGGATGGCATCCCACGGCGACGTAACACCGGGTCCAGACGGAATCCCAGGCTGGGTTTGGGCAGAGTCGATGGAGACACTGGCTCCCCGTCTGCAGAGCCTGTACACCCGATGCCTGAGGGAAGGAGCGTACCCTCGGGCATGGCGGACGGCGAGATTGGTGTTACTGAGCAAGGAGGGTCGCCCTCTGGACTCGCCGTCCGCGCACAGGCCGATATGCCTCCTGGACGAGGTAGGCAAGTTGTTCGAAAGAATAATTGCCGCCCGTTTGGAGGCCCATATTACGGAACGCGCACCCGGGTGGCACGAGAGACAGTTCGGATTTCGCCGAGGAATATCGACGGTGGAGGCGGTGAAGCTGGTGCGATCCACGACGGATGCCATGGTCTCGCGGAAAGGAGTGATTGCTGTCTCCCTGGATGTGACCAACGTCTTCAATACGATTCCTTGGGCCAAGATAGTGGAGGCGCTGGAGCGCTTGGAGGTGCCGACGTGCCTAGTACGCCTGATCCGGTCGTACCACAACGACCGATGGATCGCGTACACCGGCAGAGACGGGGAGGAGAAGAGACGGTCGAGTGCGAGGTCCCACAAGGGTCGGTTATGGGACCCATACTGTGGATCACGGCCTACGACTCGGTCCTCCGAAGCCCTATGCCCCCCGACACGGCCATAGTATACTACGGAGACGATACCTTGGTCATGGCCGATGGTCGAGGATGGTACGAGGCACAGCGGATCGCGGAGACCGCCGTGGCATGCGCGGTGAGCGCCATCCGACGACTGGGTCTGAACGTGTCGCCGACTAAGTCGGAGGCCTTGGAGTTCTTCGACCATCACCGTAGAGGAGCCCCTCATCCAGACTGTGCGTGGAATGCGACGAAGAGGAGGTCCTGGTGAGAGGCCAAATGAAGTACCTGGGCCTCACCATCGACAGCGGATGGACGTTCGGGCCCCACTTCGAGGACCTGGTTCCAAGAATGAGAGCCGCAGCCAACGCCTTGTGCGGCTTACTGCCGAACATAAGAGGAGCAGAAATCGGAGTGCGTCACCTCTACGAGGGAGTCAGCCGATCGCGGGTCCTCTACGGGCCCCCATATGGGCCGAAGACTTGATGGCCAACCGTCGCAGCCTGACCCTGCTGCGGAGGCTACACAGGACGACCGCTATAAGAATAGCGAGGGGATACAGAACAGTATCCCACGCGTCGGCGTCCGTACTAGCCGCGTCTCCCCCGTTCGAACTGCAGGCCCTCTCACTCCAACAGGTGTACAATCACCGGAGGGCTCTGGGTTCGGATCGCGACCGACCGGTCCAAGACGTATGGAGGGAGACCAGGCACAGGATATTTGAAAGATGGCGCTCCCAATTACAGCAGGAGGACATCAGACGGCTGCATCGAGCCGTTCGCGCCATCTTTCCCAACTGGGAGGCGTGGAGGGACCGCGGTGGGGTTCCGCTCACTTATAGGATGACGCAGTTGCTCACCGGCCATAGCGTGTTCGGTGAATATCTGCGAAGGATCCGGCGGGTGGTGGCGTCCATTTGCCACCACTGCGAAGAGGAGGAGGACGCGGCGCGGTACATGCTGGAGTTCTGTCCAGCGTGGGAGGAGCCGCGCCGCGTACTACACCTCACCATAGGCTACAGGTTGGCCCCTGAAGCGGTCGTCGAGGCCATGACGAGGGACCCACAGGAGTTGGCCGCCGTCCGCACCTTCTGCAAGCAAGTCATGCTAGCGAAGGAGCGGGCGGAGAGGAACAGGGAGAAGCGAGGCGACCCCGCCAGGATTGTCCGCAGAGGGAGAGAAGCAACGATACGCCGCCGCGCGACCGCGGCTCCACCACCACCGCCGCCATCATAGAAGCGCGCGACGAAGTAAAAGCCGTCAAGCCGAGGAGGGTCTGGGTTCCTCCTCGGAATTGCACGACGGCCCAGGAAACGCGGCGCTAGGGGACTGGTGGTCACCCCCTCGCTGCCAAGACTAACCAGGATGCCTCCCATACAACAACAACTCAGGGAGAGCGACGAAGGAGCGTCCTGGGTGCAAATTAACAACAGGTACTGGGACGCTCCTGAGAACCGTCAAGACGACCATCGTGGGGTTTTAGTCGGTAAGAGTCCGACACTGCCCGTCGCCGCCTCCCAGAGGGCGGCCGGGCGTCCATGAGGATTTCCCCACGTAAAAAAAAGAAAAAAAGAGGTTGGGGTTAGGTTGTTCGGCTCGAGGCGCGGTGGTTTGTGGACGTGTTCTGACTCGCTCCGAGAAAAATTATGTGTGTGTAAATTGTGGGCTATGTGGGTGCTTTAAAAATAATTTGTTTAAATTGTATAGTATGCTGAATATACTGTGAAGGCGAGAAAGTTGTTAAAATATTGTAAATTTGCGAAATTTCATGTAAATGCGATGCGTAACGTGGTTGTATAAAACACATGTGCATCTTTCGACATTGTGTGGTGGATAATTTAAAATAATTAAACAATAAGGAGTATAAACAGATCATATTGCGATGATGGTTTGCGAAATAGCTGTTAAATTAAATTGTATAGTGTAAAAGTGATGCCTAGTGAAAGGGTTAATTGAGGTTAGACGCGTGCGAAAGTACCATATGTTTAGTTTATTTAATTTTTAGATAATTAACACCAACAAGATAGTACATATTCGAAAGAGGAGAATAGGAGAATGGAGCGATTATGCTAACAACAGCTTGTGAATAGATTTAATCTATACGCGATTAAATTTTAATAATTAGATGTGGGTCTATAGAAGGGACGAAGGCGAGTTTTTCGGATTAAATTCTATTAAATTTGTATGCGACAAAGCTTAGGGTTTCCTTGGAGTATATATGGAGTGGTTTGGTTTTAATACCGGAGTGGTAAATTAGTTTATATATGAAATTGAGTGGCCCAATAAAAGGGTTAAGAGAAGTTAGATATAATATATTAATAAATGTATAGATTTATTAGTACTATTATCCCTATTAGTTGGTAATTAGCACTTGTAAGTATAGAATGTTGAAATTTATGCTAGACATTGTTTAGATGAATACCCATTGAGTATAGGAAAATAGTAATTTCAAGTGTAGGTTTGAGTGACAATGGAACACTTCCTATGTTACTTGTGAAATAGTAATGAGATCAGAATCTCAGGAGTAGCTTGCTCTAGAGATTACGTAGAGCTCTTATTGAGATTATGATGGTTATTCATTACGTTGTAGGTGTTCAGTATGAAAAGTAGTAGAAGAACGCTGCGAGTCTCGATGATTTTATTGATTGATTTGATGTTTAATTGATGACATATATGTTAGGTGACTTTAGAACTCGTAATGCAAATAAGATAAGGTTTGATTTATATTAAATTGTATTATTTGAAGTATACATAACTGTTGACAGATGCGAGGTGAGATACGCATAGTTAAGTTCGGTGTCTGTTATACAGAAGTTGAGTGATAGTAACTGTGTTACGTTTATGGTATTGTGTTGAATATTAAATCTGTTATACAGATACCATGTAGGGAAAGATGGATAGTTTCTTATATGAAACAAATTATTAGTTATTAAAATAGTAATAATAAGAAGAGTTGAATTGTTGACGTAAGATTAGTAATATTAAGTTTACATGTTGAATACCATCTGCAAGTATAAATTTGGGATGCTATAATAGTGGCGTTAACCTTATGATAAGGTGTAGAAAAGTGGCCAATACATACGATTAGAGATAGATCATAATTATGATCTTATGAGCGGGGCTGCATCCATTGTGCTGTGATTAATAGTTTTGTGTTTAGTATGTAAATTTGTTATATACACGTAACCATGAGTAGGAGGTCGAGATTGTATATCTGATACAAAATTTAAAGGTAATAAAACAGACCTGTTAATTGATTGAAGGATAGAGAAATTTAAAATTCTAAATTTTAAATTTGAAAGTTCTGTTATCATAGATGGTAAAGAATAGTTCTGTAGGAGGGTTACTATATGATTTCTTCTAAATTTTCTAATTTTATAAAATCAAACAGAAGTAACAATTAACATAATGAGTAGTTTATACATACAGTATTAGATATGGTGTTACGAACGTGTAAGAGTAGAGTATACTATCTTGGAGCAACGTTATAGAAATCCAAAATTAAGATTAATAAGACCACGAGTTAGGTTGATGGTTTCTGGTATTCCTCAGCTGGAAGTATAAATTTCGGTTATTATAATCTGGAGTCGATCGTACGATAAGATGTATAAAATGGGTAATACGCACGATTAGTGATTGATCATAATTATTATATTATGATCATGATAGATTCCATCCATAGTTGTGCTAACTTTGATGCGAGCACGATGAGTGATACTAAGTTGGTAGAAATATTATGGAGTGGAACTATTCAAATTGATTATATTAGTAAATCAATAATTCACACAAGCAGTTACGTATGATAATAGGTTTGATAAGTGTTGGGTATACTCGCCGCTTTGGTTGGTGCTTGCCATGTTGATGTTTATTATAGGGCTGAGATGTGAAAATTGTTTTGTCAAGGGGAATCTGTTCCTTACACGATGACAAGTGGAGGATGTTGAGATAGATTATCTGAAATAGAATGTTATAGGTAATAGAACAGACCTGTGATTGCATAGACGGGATATTTAAATTATCAAGTTTGGAATTTTCTCTTATTACAGATATTAAAGTAGAATCTTTACAAGAGAGTATAAATGGTTCTCATAATTTCGATAAATTAAGTAGAAGTAATATTTAGGATACTGTGTAGTTTATACTCACAGCATTTGTCTTATTTCACATCTGGAAGCATAAATATTGGGTTATTAAAACGGTGGAGATGACCATATGATAAGTTGCTGAGAAAGTTAATACGTACAGTTGATGATAATAAAATTATGTTATATAATTATGGCAGGGTCATCCCAAGCGTAGATAGTAGTGATGCTGCTGCTTGATGTTGATTACTAGTAGGTAGAAATATTATGGGGTGGTTATTATATCTATGAATTATATTAGTAATGAGTTATATATGCACGTTAATTTGAGTCAAGCTTTGTTTATTAAATTGAGTTGGATAGTTATGTATAATAACAGGTTTTATAAGAGGTGGGTTATACTCATGGTTAAAGTTTTGGTGCCAATTATTTAGGTGCTTTATAGTAGGGTTGAGTTTGACAATTAGTTTTTGTGCAGAGTGTAATTACCATTGTTCATAACCAACTGTCCGATGTCGTGATGTTATATCTAAAAATAGTTACAATTAAATTAATTTGATTTTGAAACTATTATATAATGTGGGAATATACTGTGATGTGAGTTTGATATATTACTACAGTAATATATAATTTACTTACCCTATTTATATTTATATTAAGTGACATTATGATCGGGTTTTATAGGCCGTTTGTAGCTATTTATATATGTAATAGACTATTTAGATTAAGTGATTTTGGGGTACTTACTAAGGCTGTATAGCTTTAAGGGTTTGTATTTTGTTTACTATAAGTAAATGAGAGGGATGAATTTACTATGCGATGTAGAGATTGTACTGCAAAGGAGATTGCTTCATCTGAATCAAGTCAAAAGAGGAACATTGTAATAGATGGCTATCCTATTATTAGTAATTGACATTAAGATCTTGTCTCGTAAGGTTGTCCGTAGCTATTTGATATATGAGATTGATAATTTTGACTGAGTGTTTTTAGTTTTACCTTTAAGATTGCTTAGTTTCAAGTATTGTTGTATTCTCGATTATTCTTAATTACCATTGTGTATGATAGGGATGAGCCTGTTATATGAGGTTGAGTGTATATTGCGAAGGAGGTTGCGATACCAGAAATGAGTTATAAGAGGGTTATAGTGATAGGTGGTTAACCTTACTTACTTATATTAATTGTTATTTATTTTAATTGATATAAAATAGTGTAATGAGGATAGTCAGTAGTTACTTATATAAGCGATGGATTATATTCTAGGTTAAATGTTTTCCCGGTTTATACTTACGATGATTGGTTAGTTTTAAGCATTGTATTTATTTATTGTAAACGTATCAGAGGAATGGACTTGGTATACGAGATAGAGATTGTACTGTGAAGGAAGTTGCAATACTGAAATATGTCAAAAGAGGTTATGTGATAGGTGACTATTCTATTTATATTAAATTGACATTATGATTGTGTTTATAATGACAGTCAGTACCCATTTATGTGATAGATTATTTTTAGATTAAGTGTTTAGTTTTACTTACAGCGACTGATTAGTTTTAAGTGTTCGTACTTTACTCTATCTTGATGGTTCCTACGCTGCAGAGATATTGTAAGGAGGTGGTGATACCTGTAAATAAATACGGAATAAAGAGTATCGTGACTGGTGGTTCTTATTGTATACTTAAATTGAGCTGAGATAGTGTGGTTTGACAGGCGATGCAGTGGTCGGATAAGGTTATGCGGAGATTTGTAAGTAGTAATATTATTTCGTTTTTACTTACTTATACTTATATGTTTCGATGAAATATGAAGGCTGGGTGCATTTAGAAAGTATGCACCATTTCGTGTGTGGCTCGGCTGTCATTTTCCCGTTCTTTGTTGGGAGTGGAGGGCATCTTACGCGGTTGTTTTATAAGCAAACATCACAATGAGAAATACTTACGCAAGATATTTACGCGTCGCGGGACCTTTCTTCTAATGCACGTGGTATCGGTACTGATATACTGTAACAATTATTTTAATAAGTATTTAATTATAATTATTTTTATTGATTACGAACACACACGTATATACATGGATACTTTTGGAAAGGTATCCGCCGTAGAG
>CM026106.1:1819731-1839410 GCA_014825825.1 Bombus turneri | reverse complement strand
AAGTATTTCGTGGCTGCTTCAATACCTTCATTGGTTTTTAGTGGAATTAAGGCTGAAGTTGAGTGATTAAAGACTTCTCTAAAGAGCTGCCAGTTGGTGAGTTGGTTATGAATATAACCATTAGGTGTATTCTCGACAATTGTTGAACTGACAGTTGCTATTACGGGGGAATGATCAGATCCGCCGAGGAGTTGATTTGAACGTAGCCTGGCGAGATATTTTTCGTTATGAAGAAGTCAAGTAAGTCGGGAATTTTATTAGTGTCAGTGGGCCAGTAGGTGGGTTCATATGTGATGAAGTAGTTGAGATTGTTGGTGATTATGCTATTTCAGAAATTTTTGCCTCTTACTGTGACCAGTCTGCTGCCCCATTGGGTATGTTTGGCGTTATAGTCTCCTCCAGCTATGAGTTTATTGCCCAGAGCGTCAAGGAAGTTATCAAAGTCTTCTTTTGTGATGGAGTGCCTGGGAGGGCAATATAATGCTGAAGTGGTGATTGTACCATGGCAGTCTCCTATTGCTACGTTTGTTGCTTGGAGGTAGTCTTTCTGGAATGATGGAAGTTCGTAATGTTTAATGCTAAATTTGATAATGATTCCGGTGCCGCAGTGGGCCTTTCCACTGGGATGTTGGGTGTGGTAGAAGTTATAACCATTTACTTTCAAATAATTTTTGTCGGTGGAGTAGGTTTCAGATACGAGCATTACGTCGATTTGCTGTTGTTTTAGGAAGAGTTCTAGTTCGATTTTGTGTTGAGCTAGACCGTTGGCATTCTAAAGAGCTATGCATCTTGGTTTTATTTTGCGTCGGGGCATATTATTTTATCCATGATGAATGTTAATAGTGATAGCAAGTTGTTTATTTGTTCGGATTGTTTTTCTATTAATTTTTCAAATCTGTTAAAGTTGAAGTTTTCCGTCTCTTGTGAACCGAGAACGCTAATTTGTGGTGGAGTACTATGGATTATCGGTCTGCTTTGTTCTCCTTGAACTACCTGTGCATAGGATATTGAAGGAGTAGATAGTTTTTGTGGGTTGGATGTTGGAATCGTGAGGTTCTTAACTCTGGGTTTGGGGTACTTATTGTTATATAAGGTCTTGTAGGCTGAGCAGCCTTTGTATTCGCAGGGTGGTCTCCTTGACAGTGGATACATTTCGCAGGAGTTTGTGCTGATTTAGTGCATTAATCTGTAGAATAAGGACCTGCACATTTGACACAGCAGTAATTGCGGTTGCAATATTTTTACGTGTGGCCGTATCTCTGGCATCTTTTACACTGAACTCTCTCTTTTTTTTTGTAAAAGGAGGTTCGAATTTTATAACCGATTTCATTAATCGGTTAACGTTGTAGATTTTGTTGTTGTTTGGATTTTGCTTTAAATCAACAAAGAATAGGGATAGAGGGTTTTTTGTGATTCTGTGTCTTATATTGCTGATAATGGTAACTTCATGGCCAAGATTTTGGAACTCGTATTTCAGTTCATCTAAGCTAGCAAAATGGTGAATGTTCCGTAGTACCACTCGAAAGGGTCTTTCTTGTTTTAGTTGATAAGTGTGGAATTTGGCATTCAGGGTTTTTAGCTGTTTTGTTATTTTTCCATAGGAGTCTGGATTAGTCGGCAGTATTTTAACCGAATTGTTTTTAGTTTTTAGTTGATAATCTTCTTTGTTGATGTCTTTCGCGATGGACTTGATCGTTGTTTGAATATTGATGACGTCATCGAGGAAGATTGGTGGGGGAGGAGGAGTTTTTGGCTTTTGTTGGCTTTGTGACGTTTCTATTACATCCATAGAGTTGTGTGTGGATTCTAGTAGTTCGAATCTGTTGTAAGAGGAGATATTTATATTTTTGTTAGGTGAGTCGAGCTTGCATTATTTGCTATCATTTGTGTGGTTTGGAAGGTGGGACGGTTTGTCCTTTTGCCACGGAGGAGCGAGAATAAAGCGGTTATAGCTTTGTTCGAGTGAGCTAGTTTGAGATGTTTGGGCCATCTTCGTGCTAGTTAATTCAAATTGAAATAACTAGTCGAGAGGCTATGATTTGTTAGAGATTTGGAAAGTTGGATTTTCCACGAATAGTTTATAAAACACTTGGTTTGTTTCTGATTTTCACTCACTTTCGGCAGAGGTTCGTCACTTATTGTGAACTTTACTGGGCACTAGACACACGTGTGCACGCTTCGGTAGTCGAAAGAAAACTGATTGTCAATTCAGTGTATACTCAATTGTGACTATTAAGTGCATAATAAAGTGTAATAAAAGGAAAATTAATAGTTGTGTTAAGGCTCAACCTTCTTGTTTTTATAATCTGAGTCACAAGTTTACGTGATAATCACGTATGCCACCTTCTTTGTGTAGATAAAATAACGGACAGAAGTCGAATTGACGTTTCTAGAACTTGCTGCTTCATGACAAATATGCGCTTGTCGCTACATTGTATATATTTCGCCGGTCATATAAGACTATCAGTCTGCGACACTGTAGTACCACGAGCGATGTTTAGAAACGCGACCTATAGTAAGCCTCGGGGCGTAACAATATCATATGATTTATTAAGAAATTATTTTGTAATACATTGTACTTCCCCAGTTATAAAACACAATTAAAGTGAATTGTACATTCATTCTTTTCTTAAATTGTCAAGTTACAGTTTCTAAAAAACGAATAGATGAAGTTAGAAATCACTACTCTAGATCTTGAAAATAAAAAGTACAAATTGCATAAAAATACAAAAATATATAATCGATCTTATTATATGCTACAGAGCACTGGAAATAACACTTTTATAAACTACACATAAGGAGATGAAATAATCGTTAACATTGGTAAAAAGAATTATGCAATTTTAATAGGTGATCTCAAATGCGCATCATAAAAATTGGAATTGTAAAAGAAATGACACTAATAACGAAAAATGTGCAGTTATTAAATGTGCAACCAGACGAGCCTAAGTTCAGGCGGGGACTCTCCCCCTGCCGAGGAGGCGGCCCGAGATGTTCGATGTGAAACTAGACGAGAGTTGTGGGAGCGGTGGCACTTCGACCTACTCGCCGAAGACCAGGTCCGTCACCAAATCGGTCCTGCCAAACTGGGAGGCTTGGAAAGACCGCGGAGGGCTTCCGCTGTCCTTCCGGATGGCGCAGGTACTCGCAGGACATGAAGTATTCGGGGAATATCTGCAGAAAATCGGAAGAGAGGTGACGAGCATCTGTCATCACTGCGGTGAGGCCGAGGACACGTTGGAATTTTGTCCGGTTTGGGAGGCCCCACGTCGTATTCTACGGCTAGCGATTGGCGAGAGATTAGACCCCTCGTCAGTTGTGAAAGCGATGCTGAGGGGGCAACAAGAGTTCCTCGCAGTCCGCTCATATTGCGAAGGCGTAATGCTCACAAAGGAACGAACACAGCGGGAGAGGGTGAGAACATCCCACCCTTGCAGGGTTCCGCGCCAAAGGACGGCCCTACGCCGTCCTAGGTGATCATAGAGGCCGACACGCTGAGGAGGATCTGGACCTCCTCAGACTTGCACGATGACCCAGGGGATAGTGTTGAGAGGGGTGGTCCCTCCCAATGCCCAAGCTAACCAAGGAACGACTGCCTCAGACAGAAGAAGACGCAGGAGTGCTGTGGCAGTAATTCAAAAGAGGTTCCTGGGCATCCCAGCTGAGCGTCAGGCGGTCCTCCGTGGGTTTTTAGTCGGTAAAGTTCGACACTACCCCGCCCCTTCTCAGAAGAGCGGGGGGGGGGGAGGTCCACGAGGATTTCCACACGTATAAAAAAAAAGTTATTAAATGTGTAGTATGTGTTGTGTTACATATATAATTAAACAGTGAAAAATAATATAATTTTGATCATGCTATGTTAAAATAATATAAGTGAAATGAGTTAAGCCATTTAAAAATTATACTATTATGCACTTTTGTATTCAACGTTAAACCATAAGTCTTCTTCTGTTAAAGAATATTTTATTTCTCTAAATTTTACTACTAAAACATTCATTAAAGTAACAGTTCCCAAAGTGGAAGAATTATTTCTTTCAGAAAAAGTGGAAGAAGAATTTCTTTCTTATACTTGATACTATCCATAAACATGTATCTACATGCGAAATATTTACTATAGCGCTTTAAAGATCAAAATAGATTCTTCGAACATCTGCTCATATCTAGCAGGAAAAAATCTCATTTAGAAACAAAATTTTGCAAACACCAGCAATGTTTCCAAAAAGATAAAATATAATAAATAGTGTTTCTTTCGACATCTTTATAGAGTAAAATTTAAATTTAATAAATGGATTACTTATTGGCAGTGCACTGTCACTGAAAAATTTAGGATTGGCTAGTTTTATCACAAAAAATCATTTTGTTTTAAATCTTAAGTAATTTAAAATTCCAAAGAATATTTATTCTAGAAATTAGTGTTCTTATGTGTAGTTCTCTTACAATAGAAATAGAAAACGAAAAATATTTTAAACTTTGAATGACTTTGAAATATACAAATCATAAAGTTTAATTCATTTGAATAATTCATAAAAGGCTTATGTTAAATAACATACAATAGAAATATCTGTATCCTTATTTTGTGTATTTCACATACATTTCTAATGTATGTTACTTAGTGTATATTTTGTACGAACTTTATTGTTATATCTATCTATTAAAAGAATGTATGTAAAAATAATTATTTACAATGTATAGTAACTTAAATATTCTACTATAAAATAGTAAAATTAAAATATCACGTTCATTGAAACTATACTATCAAATTTTGTACTAGTTAAATTATTATAAAGAACGTAAAAGATTATTACACAGAAGACAGACTATATGTTTTAGTATAACAATGTGTCTATTGTGTATGTAAGAAAACTAATAGAAGCAGTTAGTCTCAAGCATTTCGGCGTTGATTCATTTTCGCGCAGTAAGTACAACCTTAAGTTCATTATATTTGTCACTTTTAAACTTATTTCGCACTCATATAACTTTTCTCTCTATTTCATGTAATTATTTATATTCGTGCATATATTTTATTAATGATGCACTTTCGACTATTATTTGATTATTACTACTTTACTCGAATGTTTTAATACAAGTTATTATATAAATATTTAACAATAACAAAGAAGCGCATTAATATCTTTTCGAATATCGATTATAATTAGTTAATATTTTAAGTATATTAAATAGGCTGATTCTGGAAACTGAGTTCAATCGTAGATATATTCTAAATAAGGATAAAACGTATATATTAATTTGTGAAGGTCATTCTGTATTTTCGTATAATGTATTAATTTATGAAAAATTTACTCTGTATATCTATATTTCTTATTTCTACTCAAAAGAGAACTACAATTCGTGTAAATTATTAAAATTATTCTAACAATTATAATAAAATGTTACTAGGAAACGCAATGGGATGACTTTATGATACGGCCAAACATCGTAGATCTTTAGTTCATTCGTGATTTAGTACTATTAGCGAAATTCCATTTATTAGAGATCAGTTATTATTCCGTTTAAGTATATTAGATATTATAAAGTCATATCCCGAAAGATCTCGGTACTTCAAAGTGTCGATTGTTTGATCTAATGGCATCTGTCACATTATTGTCAAATCTCCATTCACCAGCGACCAACTTTTATACCCCCGCGCTAAGAACATATTGCGTTACGGACGCACTGGAAAAGATAACTGAGGATTGGTTGCCTTTAGTAATAAGTCTCATAATTATTCTTGTCTCGTAGTTAATGTCATTAATGGTAGTAGTCGACCATCACTCATAGTTAGTCACTACTCTGTCATTTTTAGATTCCATATTTTAGCACAAAAATAAAACACGGTAATTCTAGCCTCCAATACGCAGTGGTTGTTCGAATAGATTTTATTAATCATGAATGATCATCAAAGACCATCCAAGGGATAAGAGTAATGTATCAAAATATGCTATTAAAAAAGAATAATGAAATTTATATAAATGAGTTCAATTTAGTTTAGATTATGATAAAGACAATAATTGTTTAACCCTTTGCGGTCATATGTTTGCTCTCAGTCACTCAGTCACTCGGTCAGGCAAACAATTATTTTGATTGCATATTATAACAAGTCGTCCGTTTTAGAGTTACATAGATTCTTAATAAGACTGTATAAGTTTCGTTAAGCGTAATTAAAAATTTTCGTCTTTCAGAATATCTTGTAAACAATACTCTGAAATGACAAAAAGAAAATTTGCGGAAAACGTGAAACTGAAAGTAATGACAATGAACTTTATTTTGATTTGTTTTGAAAATACTTTTGGCAGTGATTTTGAAAGTAATACAGTTCATATAGAGATGAGTGACGTAATTAGAATTTTGGAGTAACTGTGAAATAGAAGAAAATAATGAAAACCAGGAAGACAATCGTTTTCAAATAAAGAGGGAAGGATTAATAGCAAATTGTATATTACGTCACTATAAAAACATTAAGAGCAAAGATTGTTGATACGTACCAACCGAAAAATTAAGGGAGAAAGACAACAAACTAATTATTTTTGCAATACATGTTCCTGAAAATCATGACTTCACATTGGACAAAATTATGAAAGATACACGATGGAACAGTATAAAATATAATTTTTGTATAAAATATAATTTTTATATAAAATAAAACTATATTATAATGTTACGTATAGTTAAAGTTTAAAAAATAATTAATTCTGTTTATTATTTATAATCTCCCATTATACCCACTCCCACGTATTACTGTTCGTTCAATCAAAATTAATTTTACCATCAGTATGTCACCTTTGTATAAAATTAATACGATCGCAAAGGTTAATTATTCTTTTGTGTATAACTCGAAAACCAAGACCGAGCACCCATTATATATATATACAGGAAAAAATTATTCAAACTGATGATCTTGACAATATATTTCAAGGGCATCGAAATCAGTAAAAAGCTACTTATTCGACAGTTTATCTAAAGTGTTTTCGTAAAATTTATTACGAGAAAGATAATCGTGATAGATATCAAGATTCTGTATAAGGCTAGATAATAAAAATATGATATTGAAATGGCAGGCACAATCATTAAAGTACGAAAATTGTACCCCGTTATCACTTAATTAACATTGAACAAATACTCACCATCGCTACGCTGCGCGATACCCCTCTTGTCTCCTTTACCCATATTTTCTTCTCCCTCTAACGTCTAAGGTGAGAATCGCTTTCTTCGTCTCCCGTCTGAAATTAAATTACAAAGTAAGCTTATTTGATTACTACGTGTTTTGCCCGTACCCACATGACACAAGCCATACTGTGTTCCTGACACACAAGAGCCTTAGCAAAACAGTGTGACATACGTATGTTTCGTCATTTCGTTATTTTGTGTATGCACTTTCGCACAAACTGGCCCTAGTTCAATTTGTCTCAGAATGCCAGAACGGGGCGGGGGGAGAAGGTTGGGAATTGGTCTCCACAAAGATATAGTCAATAAAGGAAATTTTAGGATTTACAGAACGATCATTCGTTAAATAATACATTAAAAATATGCATTGAGAAGATGTATAAAGATTTATTTATGAAGAATCTTTCAATCTTTATGTTATGCTATAGCTAAAAAGAAGTACTTTGGTACGGCATAGTTAAAAGTAGGAATAATCTGTAATGTCTGAAGATATAATTTTCGTATAAATATATACATTCATATAGTATATACATTCATGGAGTTATAAAATAAAAATTAATTATATAGCTAGTGTTATGACAGCCAATAAATATTGAATTAGATGAAAGAAAAATACAATTTAGTAACATGTTTTAACAATTGGTTGACAGTATATTGAATTTTAAAAGTATTCTGCTAGAAAACACGAAAGATATAATTTATTGTTTTTCCCTGTTGTCTTCATAAATAATATTTTCAAATAGATTCTACAAATTGAATGTGTTGTATGAATTTTATGAATAGGATCTCTATAAATTTTCAATTATGGAAGTATTTTAGACACCTTTTTTTTTAATTTTTTACGATTCATTAGTCTAAGAATTCTGTATTTCTCGCAGCAAAATGAGCGTGCAGCAACTTCATCAATAAAGTAAACGAAAAGTCAAGAAGGGAGATAGAACTTGTTTAGTTCCTGAAGACTAAGAAAGAACTTTGTTTGGAAATGTATCTCTGTTTAAAATGACTTTTTATTTATCTTACATGCAAAAACGAATAATTATTTAATTATAGTTTATTAACTTTTTACTACCCATCATTATACATGCATATATTTTGTTATTTAATGTATTTTATTGTTGTAGAAGAAAAAATTAATTTTATATTCTAGGATCTCATTCATTTAAACTAAAACTATGATATCAAAAGTTTTGTGCAAGCTTTTGAAAAAGTAGACTACCTTACATCTATAATAAATATGAAATATTTACTTTTAAAAACACAAATGTAGAAGTCTAGGATTTTTATTAATTTTATAATTTGAAGAGACACAGAATCGCGCCGATAAAACACACCTTTAATGCTTCTTGCTCAATTTTGAATCAGGAATGAAACATTTAGAAAACTTTTTTGTGCTAAATCTTTAGAGAACATGCATAAAATTTAAGAATTTAGGACTCCTTTAAAAGTTTTATCCAAGTTGAAATTATGCATACAGTATACAATTTATTTTTTGAATATATATGTCGGATTAACATTATGATTAAAGTTAGGGGCGTGTAATGAATATTCTCTGGAATTAGCCATCGTTGTTACGTAATTGTTAGGAAGATGATACATTTACACTGTACATGTGAATGTGTGTGTAAGCGTCAGAGAGCGTCCGGGCCATAGTTGGGACAAAAGACGATTGGCAGTCGTTAAGAAGCATCTGGAAGAGTCGGTTGACAACAAGCGTGCGTGTGAGTAGGTTTACGAGGTCTTCAGAGTATAAGATAAGTGTGTAACTGTTGTGTGCTAAATAAAGTGAATTATTTGTATTTCCGAATCCCTCCTATATCTTTACAGTAATAGAGAAGATATCTACCAGTACAAATATGATCACTACAGAATTTGACAAGTAACTGTGGTAACTAGATACTCGAGATACTAATGACAATGATCCTAGGTTCAATAACGAATCCGCGGTCAACGGCATAACGAATATACTTTCTTCCAAAGTCTAAGTCGGACACTTTGCTAAAACGTGAAATATCCACTGATCGTAAAGACGTTGTTTTACTGGCTAACGAGATCACACGAGAATGTGTCTCTCCGTCACCGTGATGCTGTAGAGGAAAACTATGACGGGGTGTGTCTCAGGGCACGAGATCATCGGATTCGTCGAGGGCAACCCTCGTCCAGAAAGTGAGGGAAATGGACGTTGCTGTTAATTGGTTAATTTCTATGTTGGTGGTTAGAAAAGGATGCTAGCCGCCCTTGAGAGAAAGTTAGTAACGGGAAGCGTCGTTCGTGAGGAAAACTGTTACAACCGTTCGCGGAGAGACGCGATCGCGAGGAAGCACGTCAACGGGAGTCGTAAATTCCCGTTACGATTAAACAATCGACGCCATGAACTGATCGATCCCCTTATTTCTATTACGATAATAGGGGTGGTTTGATTGAATTTATACTGATTTAACGAGTATAAATTATTGTTTATTGTTAGAATTTAATCTTGGAATTAAGATTAATAATCTATGGAAGACACAATGTTTGTGTTGAAATAATACAATGTGATATTTATTAAACAATTATTTTAAGAATTATAAGTGTGCGTTCTGGAATGTAGACAGTTGGCTAGTTATTCACAGACTGGCTGACTTAGTGACCCATGGCCCTTGAAAAAGTTTAGAACCCCCACTCTCTATGCAGCAGTGAGTGTGACCTGTGTGGGTGTCTGTGTGGCGTCACATGTGGCACAGAACCTTCTAGTAGCTTCTCGACGTGTCCATCTAGAATGTTCCATCCATATCCTCACGCTTCTTCCGGCGAATTTTCTAAAGAGCATGCACGTGGTAGCCGCCGTGGTGCATCTCACGAACGCACGCTAGTGGGGATGGCGCTGGGCAACGAAGGGAAGAATCAGTATGATCAATCACCTTATCTGCATGCGATTGATATCGTTGTATTCCAACATTTATTCCAGCAGCTCACTAAATATACAGAATTACACTGATGCGTCGGAGCGAGTTAAGTAAATGTTTAAGGGTAGAACCCATTGCAGACTTGTTAACTGACTTAATGTTGAGTGACGACTGACTTTTAGTTACGATGCTATGACGGAGGAAAGCTAGTGATGGGTGTGTCTAGCGCATGGGACCAGCGGATTTGTTCATAACATTTTTGGTTAGGAAAGTGAGGGTAGTGGACATTGTTTCTCATTGGCTAATAAGATGACTGGTAGACTAGGACGGGTCTTAGCCGCCCTCGGAAGAAAGTTGATAGTGGGGGGCATCATATGTGCGAAAAACTAACTTTCCCGTAATAGACAATAAATCTGAGGACAGTTGTTAAACAGATGCTACATCCGGCTCGCAGGATCTTAGACAGAATTTCCTAAGATTTATAACGGTTCCTTGAGGCTATTGAGGGTACGCGACAAGGATGTGCGGACATGTGGCTGCCATCCTGCCCGCGGTGTGTGGCCTGGCCCAGGTGGAAAGTCGCCCGACGTAACAAAAACAGATCTTCCGTATCTTCCCGTAGTAGATGACAGATCTACGGACTGTTAGGACAAAGACTGTTTGTCAAATTGAAGGACCTTAGTTTTTTTTTATTTATTTGTTTGAATTTTACAATTTGTCCAGAAGGACATTTGGTAAAATGTTATAACTTGAAAAATATAGTATGTGGGTGGTTACCTCCAGCGGGGTTCCATCTTCCAGGTTGTTTATTGTATTCCTATTGTGAGGTCTGCGGAATGCTTTTTCTTCTGTCTTATTTCTATTATGGTTTCATTTGTTTCAGCTATAAGCTGGTTTGTGTGTGTTACAAGTCTTTCTTTGTACTTTTTGCGTATCTAGCGATTTCCTCTTTGACTGTTGGAATTTTTAGATCTTTTCGTAGGTCTTCATTTCTGGCGTACCATGGAGCGTTAACTATTGTCCTTAAAATTTTTGCTTACGCTGTCTCTATTTTATTTATGTGACTCATTGCTGCCGTCCCCCATAGTGGGACTTCGTATGTCCAGATTGGTTTGATTATTGGTTTGTATATATTTAGTTTATTCGTTGTGCTTAATTTAGATTTTCTATTGGTTAACCAGTACATCTTTTTCCTTATTTTACGTATTCTGTTTATTATTGATTTTATGTGATGCTTCCATGTAAGGTGTGTGTCTAAAAGTATTCCTAGTTATTTGACTTGCTTTGTATGTGCTATGTGGGCGCCGTTCAGTTGGATATCTGGTGTTATTCCTTTTCTAAGTGGAAATGTTATGTGGTTGCACTTACTGGTCTTCGCTTTTATTTGTTTTCTTTGCAGCCACTTTTCTATTTTTGTAATGTATTCTTGTAGTAGTGCTGCTGCAGTTTCTGGATTTGTGTGTCTCGCTAGTATGGCCGTATCGTCCGCGAACGTAAGTATTTTACTGTTAACAGTTGTTGGTATGTCTGCCGTGTATAACGTGTATAGTATTGGCCCTAGTACGCTTCCTTGCGGTACTCCTGCCTTGATATTCTTGATTTCTGAATATGCATCCTTTATTCTTACTATAAAGGTTCTATTGTTTAAGTAAGATCTGAGTAATTTGTAGATTTGTTTTGGAAATTGCTTTTTGATTGTTTGAAGAAGTTTTTCGTGGTTAACTTTGTCGAATGCTTTTTCGATGTCCATAAAGAGTGCCGTGCAATATTGTTTTGTTTCCAGTGCCTGTAAGATTTCATTCACGAGTCTGTGCATTTGTTTTATTGTGGAGTGTTTGCTTCTGAATCGAAATTGATGGTCCGGTATTAATTTTTCTTTTTCTATTATTGGTTTTAGGCGATTATATATTATTTTTTCCAACAGTTTGGAGAACACAGGTAGTAATGATATTGGCCTGTAAGATGCAGTTAGATGTGGGTTTTTCTTTGGTTTGGGTAACATTACGATCTGTGCTATTTTCCATAGTGTAGGAAAGTACTGTATTCTTAGAATTGCGTTAAATATTATTGTTGTTAGTCTTATTGCCTTTGGGGGAAGGTTTTTTAAGATTTTTCTATTGATCAAGTCAAATCCTGGTGCTTTACTTGTCTTTGTTGCCTTAATTATGTTTGTAACTTCTTGCGCTGTTGTGCTAAGTATGGTGCAGCGTTTATCAGTTGTGTTGCTGGCATTTTCAACTTCTTCATTTGTTTGCCATCCGGGGATGCTGTTATTAATTTCGTACGGCGAGAATATATTTTGTAGGTGCTTTGAGAATTCTTCTGCCTGCCCTTCGTTGCTTCTGGCCCATGTGTTGTCTATTTTTCTGATTCCTGGGATTGATTTTATTGTTTTCTTCGCTTTGTTAGTGACTTTCCATAAGGAGTAGTTGGTATTCTCATGCGCGGATAGTGATTCGATGAATTTTGAAAATTCGTTATTATGATGTTCCCTTATTTTATTTTTTAATTCCTTTGCAAGTTTATTTAGGTTTTTCTTGTTTTCTCGTGTTCTCTGCTTTTGCCATTTTGCTTTCGCTTTTCTTTTTTCCCTGATTTTTACTAGGATGTCCTGCGGAATAATTTTTGATTGTCTGCTATTTGATTCATAGGTGGTTGTTGCCCACGCTGCTTCCTGTATTATTTCTGTCAAAGTTGCTACTGCCTGCTCAATGTGTTCAAGTGTTTTCAACGGGATATTGCAATTGATTTTGTTTTCGATTAACTCTTTGAAAGTTTGCCAATTGGTGGTCTTATTGCAAAGTGACTCTGTCCTGTTATAAAGTAGTGGTTTGCTTGTATATTCTATTATAATTGGTGTATGGTCGGAGTTAAGCTCAAGGCTGGTTGTTATTTTTAATTTGCTTACATTTAGTCATTTTGTTACTGCAAAATCCAACAGGTCAGGTATTTTATTGAGGTCTGTCGGCCAGTACGTTGGTTTTCCTGTAGATAGTACATTGAGGTTGCTGCTTCTGATGTATTTTTCTTATGTCCTATCTCTCGGCGTATTAATTCCCGAACCCCATAATGTGTGCTTTGCGTTAAAATCTCCCGCCGCTATGTATTTGTTGCCTAAGGATTGAAAGTACTCTTCCCATTTTTTTAGTGTCATTTTGTGTCTCGGAGGTACATATACTGCTGATATCTGGAAGTAATTGTCATTGGTTTGTATTGTGACAGTGGTTGCTTGTAAGTGTTCTTGATTTGTTTGACTATGTAGGTGATGCTTGATGTCATTTTTTATTGTTACTGCAGTTCCTCCATGTGCTNTTACTTGAGGGATGTTTGGTGTCGTAGATGGTGTAGTACGGAATTTTCATGTAACTTTTTAGAGTGAAATGTGTTTCCGAGACAAGTACTATGTCAATATTATTTTTATACGAAAATGTTTTAGTTTCGTGGGCTCGCTGTTGCAAGCCATTGGAGTTCCAGGCCGTTATTTTCAGCATGTCCATCTCTATCTTTTACTTAGCAAGTTTGTGAGTAATTGTAGCATGACTGTTGTTTGTTGTACTTGTTGCCTTAGTATTCAGTTTAGCTCACTTACAATTTTTCCTAACATCTCCGTATCTTTAATGGATTGTTTGAACATTTCTTTCATTTCTGTAACGTCTTCGATGTTGTTGCTTTGTTTCTGACTTTTTGTGTGCGTTGCTTGGCTAATGTTTTGGGTTACTTGCGCATAGCTTCGGTTACCTTGAGGATCTATGTTTCTGTTTGTAGCGTTTGGTTCGTATTGCGCTTTCAATGTTGTTTCATTTTCCGTTATACTTTGTTGTGGTTGGTAGTTATTGTATGATCTATTGCGAAGTGGAGGAAACAGTTTACGTTGTATTTGTTTCCTTATTTCACATGCTTTGTAGCTGGCTGGGTGGTTGTTGGTATCTGCTGCTGCATTGTTTGGCACTTTCACTATTCGTATCACTTTTCTGAATCACTTGACTGGAGCACACGTTTGCTTACGCATATCTGTTTACCTCGGTTGCCCGAGCAAGAATGAAGGACCTTAGTTAACCAAATCCTAAGATTCATAGCGGGTCCTCAGGCTAGCTGAACATATACTGTGAATGATGCATCGACATCTGACA
This sequence comes from Bombus turneri, assembly GCA_014825825.1. Classification (NCBI taxonomy): domain Eukaryota; kingdom Metazoa; phylum Arthropoda; class Insecta; order Hymenoptera; family Apidae; genus Bombus; species Bombus turneri. Next base: position 1,825,237 of record CM026106.1, on the reverse strand, counting down.
ATCATCTTGCCTGAAGAATAGGGTTTGTGTGTGGCGAGCTACGGGGCAAAGACCGTTGGAATGTTTACTGTTAGGTGCCGGTACAACTATTTCTTTTAAGGAGAGCTATGCAATTCTATACCTCTGTTAGATAAAACGTTCATTTCGTGACCGCGGCTACGTTCGGCGTCTTGTCGCCTCCAGCCTAGGTCCATTATCTCGTCTCGAACAATTGTATTTGGGTTAATTTGTAAAGGCTACAGTATTGGGAATTTTCCAAAGAATTCCGAAGGGGGGGGGCGGTGTCCTTTCATCTCCGACATATATATAAATAAATAACGAATCGCCATAGTCGATGTCAGTCGGAAAAAACAGGCAATTCAACCACACAACCACAATGTCGCTCATTTGATACATTGATATATTTGGTTTCGCACGGTGACATACAACGCATGTGTGAATACAAATTTTTACCGTTTGTATCGCATTGATCGGCTAGTAATGTAGTCGCACGACGTTTAAGATTGTCTGAATACCTGCGTGAATCTCGAAGGATTAGTGTTATGAGATAGTGTTTAGCAGACAACAAGATTGCATGTTTGTTATCGGAAGTGATCGTTAAGTTTGCTATTGTATCGCCGACTCGTATAAGTCCCCGTTCGTCGATGAACGGGTTGAGAGCGATTAGTGTCTCTTGATAGGATGTCATCTTTGCTGCAAGCTTGCGCAATTCAGTAACAAATGTTATTCTTTATACCGATCGAAGGATTACTTCTATCGTGTAAAGGGCTACATTAAGGTGTTAGTGGATCGGTTCTTTTCTAATTGGGTCTCGCGTTGTGACAAAACGGGAGATAGTATGCGATAGTGTTTCAAATCTACTTACAGACAAGAAACGCTTTAGAAACTCGACGGTATCAGTAATTTGTGTGATAAAGCTCATTATGAATCAATATTCAGGTACTTCGACTTCGACAGATAATCATATCGTAACTGGTCATGCATTTTTTCCCTCGCATAATTATCGCGAACCCCAATACTATAGCGGGTTAACAATTAAGCTATGCGGTTCTGTGCCTCACGATAAATAACGTGCAAGATTATCAGACGATAATATGTCACGCCGTGGAATTTTGCGAGTTAACCGTTGAATCTCACTAACACGATTGGCAACAAAAGTTTTTAATGTATGAGGTAAAGTGTTTATCCAATGAAACATCAGCATTGATTTCGTCCAAAAGGTACTTGCGTCAATGTCGAGCTTGAGCGCTGCAAAGAGGAACTAATGCAACATCGTTAGTGTCACAGGCGTCTCGGAATACAGCGCTAGGATAATCACATTCTTTGCATACCATAGTCATCAAAAATTGTAACTAAGCAGTAGCAGCATACCTATGCGACCGACTTCCAGCGATCACCCCACCACAAGAACTAAACAGTTGATATAAAAAACCCTCCCAAGTCAGTACTAGAGTTCTTTTTCTGTTCATTGTTTGTTGTAACACTTTGAACCGTCACTCTGTTGGATTTATATAATAAAAGTCCATTTTCATATACGAAGTTTAATTTTCTTCACCCTATTCGTGAAAGAATTATTTCGTTCGAACTGGGACGCAAGGAAATTACCGGCGATCTGTTAATTTCGCGATTTCTTGTGTCTCCGACGTGACATTAGCAACACCGCAACGCACAGTCTTAAGTGCGAAAGCGGTTAAATCTTAAGACACGTGATTTGGAACATATTAAACGAATTACGTGATTACCTGCGGAATCGACGACGTGCAGATACAAGCACGCGCCATATGGGGCGAATTTCAATTCCTGTTAACCTGTCCACGAGAATGCGACGTGGGACGGAGATCGGTTCAATGACAAATAATTGCAATTCAAATAATTTCCATACTGTGTATGGTGCGATTGGAATTGATTCGGCCCAATCGATTTTCAATTGCCAGAGCTGCTGCATAAAGACTTTTGTTATGAAAGGATCTAGAAGTCTCAGCGAATCAAACAGTTACGCAATTCGTGCTAAAATGGTCCGTATCGTTAATTGTTTGAACGATTTGTTACATATGACGCGTAATCGAGCGATTCAAATACAGTCCAAGAATCTTTGTTGCCTCGTCTAACGTGATAGATATGTGTGTGTCTTCGCATGAAATGATAATCGACGATACTACGTATGAATCATTGGATGACTATTGTCGCAATTCAAAACCGCTTCTCCAGATGAGTTCGGTGAATTGGTCGCGTAAATCGCAAGCTTCTTTGAAATCGTTTACGTAAAAATCTGATTTGTATACTGCCACGCTTTTAGAGTACCATGCGGTAGCGGTTCTATGCGTGACTGTATTTAGAAAACACGTGGAAATTGAATCTCGGGTCCCTCGCGTCACAATATTTTGTAGTATTTTCAGTTTTCATGCACAAATTTTATTTGCCAAGACTCACACCAAACAGCATCTTACAGACCAATATCGCTACTTCCTGTGTTTTCCAAAATACTAGAAAAAATAATATACGCCCAACTAAACCCAATAATAGAGAAGGAAAAATTAATACCAGATCACCAATTCGGATTCAGAAACAAACACTCCACTACAGAGCAAATGCACAGGCTCGTCAACAAAATAACACTAGCACTAGAAAACAAACAATACTGTACAGCCCTCTTTATGGACACAGAGAAAGCATTTGACAAAATAAACCACGAAAGCCTACTACAAACAATCAGGAAACAATTCCCGGAGCATATATACCAATTATTAAAATCCTACTTAAGCAGCAGAACCTTCGTAATAAAAATCAAGGACGCATTTTCCGAAGTCAAAGACCTCAAGGCAGGGGCTCCGCAAGGAAGCGTCTCAGGACCAGTACTATACATACTATACACGGCCAACATACCAACAACTACCAATAGCAAAATACTGACATTCGCGGACGACACAGCTGTGCTAGTCAGGTACACTAACCCTGTAACAGCAGTCATACTACTACAACAACACATCACAAAAATAGAAAAGTGACTACAAGATAAATAAATTAAAGCAAACCCCAATAAATGCAACCATATTACATTCACACTGCGAAAACAGATGCCCCCAAATATCTTTTTGAACGACACTCACATAATACAAACAAAGCAAGTCAAATACCTAGGACTACACATAGATACACAACTCACATGGAAGCAGCATATCAAATCGGTAATAGACAAAATACAGACAGCAAGGAGGCAAATGCATTGGCCAACAAGTCGAAAATCCAAATTAAGTATAGAAAACAAATTAAAAATATACAAAAGAATCATAAAACCAATCTGGACATACGGAATACCACTATGGGGAACAGCAGCAATGAGCCATATAAGCAAAATAGAGACAATACAAGCTAAAATTCTTAGAACGATAGTAAACGCCCCATGGTACGTTAGAAACGAGGACATTCGGAAAGACCTGGGAATACCAACGATCAAGGAGGAGATTAGCAGATGTGCAATAAGGTACAGAGAAAGAATAGCAACGCACCGGAAACGGCTGGCAGTGGAAACGATTACCACATCGAACACAGAAAGCAGACTAAAAGGGAAACACCCAACAGATTTTTTTTTATTTATAAAAATTTACAATCAATACTCGCATTGAGAATTTTTAGTAATTTTCTTCTGGCGTGGCGCTGTGACATGGCTAAATTATTTGTGATAAGTTAATACTTATTATAAATATGTATAATTTATAAGTAAGTAATATGAATATGTAAAATTACATAAAATAAAAACCAGTTAAATCTAGAGCTTAGATCTAACGGGTAGTGTCTCTCCAGTCTGCGGATTTGGTCCGATGTATCGAGTAACCCAGTAATTAGGGGGTTTCCAAGTTTGTTGCTCTTTTACTATATTTGTTGCTATATTTTGCTATCTCCTCTTTGAATGTACGTATCTTGAGGTCGCGATGTATTACTTCGTTGGTGACATACCAGGGTGCATTCAATATGGATCTTAGCGTTTTCGATTGGAAGCGTTGAAGTATTTCGATGTTGGAATCATTTGCTGTTCCCCCCATAGTTGGATTCCATAGATTCAGACAGGTTTTATTACGGTCTTATAGAGGGTAATTTTGTTTTGTGTGCTTAGGTTGGAGCGTCGGCCAATGAGCCAATAAAGTTTTTTAAGTTTGTCCTTCGTTTTGTCTGTGATGTGATTTTTCCAAGTTAATCTTCTGTCCAGTGTCATGCCCAGGTATCTGACTGTGTCTTTGCTAGGAATTGTTGTGTTATGGATGGTGACCTGGCGGCAGGTTTGTCTTCGGAGCGTAAGTGTTACATGTGTGGATTTTTTTTTCATTAATTTTGAATCCTCATTTATGAAACCACTTTTCCATAGAGTCGAGATATCGCTGGAGAGTAGATGAAGGAATTGTCGGATCAGCGTTGGAATCTAATAGAGCTGTGTCGTCAGCAAATATTGCTATTGTTATCTCTATTGATATAGGTAACTCGGCAGTGTAGATGAAGAACAGCAGGGGTCCGAGGACTCTACCTTGGGGTAAGCCAGCTTCTATTGGGAATGTTGTGGTAATGGTGTCTAAGTATTTAACCATGAATTGTCTATTGGTTAGGTAGGATTTTAGGATGGCGTAGTAGGTGTGTGGTAGGATTTTTTTAAGTTTGTATAGTAGTCTTTCATGCCAAACTTTGTCGAATGCCCGTTCAATGTGTAGGAATACCGCTGTGCAATATTGTTTCTTTTCAAGGTTTTGGCTGATAATGTGTGTTATGCGATGGATTTACTCTGCTGTTGAATGTTTTTTCCGAAAACCGAATTGATGATCTGTGAGTGTTTTCAAATCCTCTAGGAGTGGAAGGAGTCGATTCGTTAACATCTTCTCGAATAGTTTTGACAGGGTAGGTAGGAGACTAATTGGGCGATAGGAGCTAGTTTCATATATTGGTTTTCCGGGTTTAGGGATGAGAGCAATCAGTGAAATTTTCCATGCCTTAGGAAAGTATTCAAGACAAAGAATTGCGTTAAAAATCGATGTGATGAGTGCAATCCCTTTTATGCGAATTTCCAGGATTGCTTTATTGCATATTATGTCATACCCCGCTGCTTTCTTGGGATTTAGGCGACTGATTGATTCTATAATCTCTGCAGAAGTGAAGGGGACAATAGGAGGAGACATTTGGAATGGAGAGTGCAGGTATTCAGTAATATCCGCGGCAGTTTTGGGTTTGAATACGTTAGACAAGTAATTAGCAAATAGGTTGGCTTTTTCTATAAGGCTACGCCCCCATCCACCTTGCAAACGGCGGATTGGAGGGATTATTTGCGGGGGGTGCATGAGTTTCCTGGATGCCTTCCATAGTGAGTAGTTGGAGTCAGCTGTGGGGGACAAATTGGCGAGATATTTCTGAAAACTCATTTTTGTAATTTGTGATGATTTTGGTTAACTTTCTAGTTGCGTCGTTTATTTTGCCTTTGTCATCCGGGGTTTTAAGGGTCTGCCATACTCTTCTTAGTCCACGTTTT
>CM026106.1:1790809-1819617 GCA_014825825.1 Bombus turneri | reverse complement strand
AAGTATTTCGTGGCTGCTTCAATACCTTCATTGGTTTTTAGTGGAATTAAGGCTGAAGTTGAGTGATTAAAGACTTCTCTAAAGAGCTGCCAGTTGGTGAGTTGGTTATGAATATAACCATTAGGTGTATTCTCGACAATTGTTGAACTGACAGTTGCTATTACGGGGGAATGATCAGATCCGCCGAGGAGTTGATTTGGACGTATCTTGGCGAGATATTTTCTGTTATAAAGTCAAGTAAGTCGGTAATTTTATTAGTATTAGTGGGCCAGTAAGTGGGTTCATATGCTGTGAGGTAGTTAAGACTGTTGGCGTGTATGGATTTCAAACGGTTTTTACCTCTTACTGTGATAAGTCTGCTGCCCCATTGCGTATGTTTAGCGTTACAGTCTCCTCCAGCTATGAATCTATTGCCCAGGCCTTCGAGGAATTTATCGAAGTTTTCTGTGGAAATAGAATGTCTAGGAGGACAGTAAACTGCTGATGCGGTGATTGGGTCATGCCAATCTTTTATCGCTATGTTTGTGGCTTGGAGGTAGTCCTTCCGGAATGATGGAAGCTCATAGTGTTTTATGCTGGTCTTGATGATAATTCCGGTGCCGCCGTGGGCCTTTCCACTGGGATGTTGGGTATGGTAAAAGTTATAACCATTAATTTTCAGATAATTTTTATCGGTAAAGTGAGTTTCAAATACGAGCATTACATCGATTTGCTGTTGTTTTAGGAAGAGTTCTAGTTCGATTTTGTGTTGAGCTAGACCGTTGGCATTCCAAAGAGCTATGCATCTTCGTTTTATTTTGCGTCGGGGCATATTATTTTATCCATGATGAATGTTAATAGTGATAGCAAGTTGTTTATTTGTTCGGATTGTTTTTCTATTAATTTTTCAAATCTGTTAAAGTTGAAGTTTTCCATCTCTTGTGAACCGAGAACGCTAATTTGTGGTGGAGTACTATGGATTATCGGTCTGCTTTGTTCTCCTTGAACTTGAAGGTCTTGTAGGCTGAGCAGCCTTTGTATTCGCAGGGTAGTCTCCTTGACAGTGGATACATTTCGCAGGAGTTTTTACTGATTTAGTGCATTAATCTGTAGAATAAGGACCTGCACATTTGACACAGCAGTAATTGCGGTTGCAATATTTTTACGTGTGGCCGTATCTCTGGCATCTTTTACACTGAACTCTCTCTTTTTTTTTGTAAAAGGAGGTTCGAATTTTATAACCGATTTCATTAATCGGTTAACGTTGTAGATTTTGTTGTTGTTTGTATTTTGCTTTAAATCAACAAAGAATAGGGATAGAGGGTTTTTTGTGATTCTGTGTCTTATATTGCTGATAATGGTAACTTCATGGCCAAGATTTTGGAACTCGTATTTCAGTTCATCTAAGCTAGCAAAATGGTGAATGTTCCGTAGTACCACTCGAAAGGGTCTTTCTTGTTTTAGTTGATAAGTGTGGAATTTGGCATTCAGGGTTTTTAGCTGTTTTGTTATTTTCCCATAGGAATCTGGATTAGTCGGGAGTATTTTAACCGAATTGTTTTTAGTTTTTAGTTGATAATCTTCTTTGTTGATGTCTTTCGCGATGGATTTGATCGTTGTTTGAATATTAATAACATCATAAATGAATATTGGTGGGCGAGGAGGGTTTTTTTTTAGTGTGTTGATCTTTTGGTGTTTCAACTACGTCCATAGAATCGTCTGTAGATTCTAGTATTGAAAATCTATTGTCAGTAATTATATGGTTTGTTAACGCTTGATTTAAGCTAGTGTTTGATTTTACTTTGATTGGTTCTCGCTTACGTTTTCTCGTGATAGTAAAGTCGTTATTGTCCTTCTGCCACAGGGGAGGTAGAGCGGTGAGGTTGTAGTTTTGCTCAAGAGAGCCTGGTCGCGATTCTTGGGCCATCATCGAGCTAGTTAGTTCAATTGAAATAACTAGTCGAGAGGCTATAATTCGGGACAGAGGTTTGGAGCGTTTGAACTTCCACTAGTATGTTTAGAAAACACTTGGTTAAGTTTGTTTCGATGCACTTTAGACGGATGAGCGTCACGTGTTGTATTGGGAACTTCACAGAGCACCAGACACACGTCTAAACGCTACGGCACTCGACAGCGAACTGACACCCAACAGATCTCACAAAGGATATAACCTAGCAAACACAAAGATAGTACCCTGCTGGAGGTAGCCTCCGACATGATAATTATACAGCTAAAAAATTCTACCAAATGTCCAAATTGAACAAATTGTGAATGTAAAATATTAAATAAAAAAAAAATTTTATTTGCCGGTACATTTTCACGATTTCGGCGATCAAAACGGGGTTATATTTGCGATAACGTGTGGTTATCGCAAAGAGATTGGATCGTGGTACCAACCATGAACATTTAGCGATATTCCAGTTTCTTTTGGGGGATGCGTCAAAGATTAGTCGAATTTTCATGGTTAAATTATTAATTTTACTCACCACGTGATGCGGAAGATAATATGTCCTAACTGTTCGTATTTGTGCATGAATGTTATATAATGTTGCTATTTACTCGGATTTTTGTTTAACGAGCTCTTTAAGGTTCGAAAATGTTTTATCGCGAGCGCGTGTGCATTTCCTAACTCAGCGACGTTTACGTGTAATGACAGTTTAATAATATATCGATCAGTCCCGGTCTCTCAAGGTGTATTCAAATGATAGTGTTCCTCACAAGCGTGCTCTTCAGTGAAATATATCACATGTGGAATTCCTTTTTCGGTGTCACAAAACTTATTCAATTGGGATCGGAAATCGCTTAATGTCACGTGACAGATTGCGGTTGTAGGAGGTATTCGCGGAAGCAATTCTCCGCCGAGAATCCAACCTAAAAACGTCTTTTGTAAGATAGTACCTGGCTCGGTTAGTTAAATCCGATCCACGCACGGTAGGTGCCACAATATCTGTGCACGGAGTATATAGTCCGCCAACTGCTGCAGGCTTATGAAATTCCAAATCGGCTAGTTGCACGTTCCATCAGGCGGCCCCAGACGACCACGGAACCGCCGAGGAGGATGCGTGGGACCAGTGGCGTTCCCAGTTGATTAGCAAGGGAGGCGAACATCGAGGCGTCGAGGCCATCCTCCCAAGTTGAGAGGCATGGAAGAGCCGACGCGGCCTCCCGCTATCCTTCAGGATGACCCAGGTGCTTACAGGACACGGCGTGTTCGGCGAGTTCCTGAAGAAAATCGGGCGCGAGACGACGGACATCTGTCACCACTGCGGGGAGTGGCCCCGCTACACCTTGCATCTCATTATTGGCGAGAGACTGACCCCCTCGGTGATCATAGAAGCAATGCTGAGCGAGCAAAAATACGAGGCTGTCCGCCTCTTCTGCGAGCGAGACATGCTCGCAAAGGAACGGGCAGAAAGGGAGAAAAAGAGAAACTCTCACCCTTGTAGGATAACGTGATGGAGGGAGGTGGCGGTCAGGCGACCCAGGGCCGCTCCATCACTACCCTCAACCGGACGCGACAAGCAGGGGGATGACGCAAGGAGCACTGGTGCCAATACATTAGGATTGACTCGATTAAGGGATCGCGGGGAATGCACCGATAGTAATTCACAAAGAACGGGATCACGAATCATTCCTATCATACGCATAGGCAGGCCATCGTGGAGTTTTAGTCGGTAAGAGTTCGACACTGCTCTGCTGCTGCTCGCAGTGACGGAGCGTCTATGAATTTCTCCACGTGAAAAAAAAAGTTGCACGTTCCGAGGGATTTTTAAAGGGCCACGATTCATGGGTTTCGTCGGCACACAGGATACGACTTCGAAAACTAGTAAAAACGTTAGATCTTCTCTGAAGTTGGTTATTTGCAATTGGATACGTTTTTGGGTAAAGTGATTCGCACCGGAAGACATATCGTTCATTCTGAGGATCGATATTTCTATGCGCGTTTGAAGCAATTGTAATTGTTTTGCAAACTTATATGTTGGAAAATGGGATTGGGAATAGCCTAACAATACACGGCAATGGTGAAGATGTCCTTCCAGTTAAACATATTTATGATTGCAGTAGACAAAAGGATTCGAAAATGCGTGAATGTGTTGAGGGAGGTCGTACTGTGTTGGTTCGATAAAAAAGACCATGCTTTATCCTTTGTTTCAATATGTAACAGGGTGTTACGTTTTTTCTTACACATCTAAATGCACTATTTCTGCACTTGGATATAGAGTGTCCCTTATATAAGCAATTGAAACATAGATATTTTTTCTTTATGACTTAGTTCTGCTCTGTCACAGTTGCCTTTTTGAGCTTGTTATGTCCGTGTGCAACATGAAGGCTGTTACACACGTTGCAAATGTTTGGAGTTTGTGTGATGTATAGCGATCGGGATGGTTTCTTATTTAGTGTTAACCAATTATTTTGGGAGTTCAACGCATTGAGTATTGATGGACCTGGATGTTTCTAGATCTTGGTATCGATTGCATAGAAATGTAAATTATTCGTTTAATTTTGAGAACGCATTGTCTCGTGTGTGCTCTTTCCATTTTACATTAGTAACGTAGTCCAATCACAATAAACATAAATGGTTCAGAAGTGTATCGACTGACGGCTAGCTCCAGCTATTAAGTTGCGGACAATCTTTGTAATTTTCATCAAACACTGGTAAACGATGCTCCGGTAAACTAATGACAGATTTGCTGGCAACCATATTTTGATCTGTCTGCGAATTCGAATCTCCACTGCTAGAAATTTCGTTTTTTGTCTCGACTTCTGCAGCTAATTTAACAGTTTTTAAACGAGACCCGTTCCCGCATGAGATCTTGTTATTTCATCCGCACTGTCTAATTCACCTTGTGTTTTTACAAAGATTTTGTATTCGTATTCTATTTCCTTGCTGCAGTGTAATGCAACTAATCGCACGCTAGTACTTTAGTAAACGTACGCCATTTTTTGCGGATCCTAGTTATTGTGACAGTGCTTGTGACCGATACCGTGGTAATCAGCTGAAAGCTTGCCTTGTGTTGTGAATCCACTTCTTCCAAACTGAAATTGCGATACACTAGCGTCTTTTAGCGAATACACTTGCACTTAATAAACCAAAATGATCAGGCACGAACAATCACAAAATGTTGCAGTACGAGAGATCGTTCACGCGAACTATCACAAGACTACTTTGAAGTGCAACTTAATGCAATTGAGTCTCTGTGGAGCGTAAAGACTGTTCGGACAAAAACAAGATAGGCGCGTAGACTTGTAGAAAAAATGCGTGTTTACGTACTGAAGTTCTATTATAGACTGATAGTAAAAAAAATAGTTATAGATAAATGGTTAAAGACAAATTACTGGAGATAGACACTCGAATAGAGTAATGAGAGTATAAGTAGTTGGTTAATGCATGTTTTCAATCTCCTTTTCCAACCTCTACGTCCTGATGACATTAAGTAGCGACAGGCTCTGAGGTAACGGCGCGCGATGTTCGAGTGTTCGACTAACGGTTCGCAAACAATAAAATAACAAAGCGCGCTGAATTTAAGAAAAGGAAAGAAAGATATGCTAATTCAAAAAGATCCGCGTTGTTGAGGTTTCCTTAACTATATATGGTCATCGATTCTTAAACTATTTATAAAGACTCGATGGTTTTATAATCGTATTGTTGCGTTGCAACAGTAGTAGATTATTAAAAAGTATAATACTTTTATACTTCTCCTAATTCAGTAACATATAAGGAAAGGTATGAAGATATGAAGATATAAAACGATATCAAAGACATGAAGATATCAAATTTATTTATATAATATATACCAAGAAAAAGATTTAAAAATAGAAATTACTAATTTTTTGCTTACCAGGTATATTATATCTCCACAAACTTTCTTGTTATTATTATTTCAGTTACATGATATAAAATGTTTAGAAAGTTGATAATAGTACAAAGCTTCAAATTGCGAAGTCAAAATTTAAGATGGGTTCCTAAGAACACCATTCTTTTTAATTATTCAATTTGTGATCTAATTGTATTATTGTGTATAATGATATAACTTGATGTTACTTATTTATATCGCCGTAATGTGTTCATTATTAATCTTATTATTCTTGTAGTACCAAAGCATTTTTAGTTTATTAATTAGGGAAAGTTAGAGAGTTTTCCAGCATAATATTTCAAAAATTTATTTGAAAATCAGAGAAGGTCAGTTATTCTTATAGTACACGTTACTTTAGTAGCAAACTCGAACGATCCAAATTCCAAAACTTGTGAAGTGCAAGGTGAAACTTGTCTTTTTCTAATACTATGGGAGCAACATAGATATCGAAATTAAAAAGTTCAAGGAAATTTGAAAATTTCACATCTATTATTGATAGCAGTTATTTCTTTAAAAATTATAGTGAAAAATGGAAAGATATGACATAAGTCACATCTTTTCAAACTGATGAAACCATTGATGGTCGCTAATTTTATATCACAAATAAATCGTGTTATTCATTGCTGTATGTATTTTTTTGTTCTATCATCCTGTGAAAATGGATTAAGTAACTTATTTACCCTACCACTCCCAATCTTTTGTGATTTTTACATATATGTGTGTATTTGCAGTCCTTAAATTATTTAATAATGTCTCATTAAAAACATTCTCCTAATATTGAAAAAATATATATATTTCAATATTAGTAATACGATAAATGAATTAAAAAATTATTAATAAAATGAGATATTGAATAAATATGATTTATGTGATGTTTTATTAACTCTCTAACGATTTCAGAAACAATAATCTTCGAATAATTAAAAGTGTGTACTGTGCAATTTTATTCTGTACATTGAATTTATTTCGAATGATAATGATTCTCATCAAGTAAAAGACATCAGTTCTTGGAAGCAATCAGGCTTCAACCATAAATTTTAAATTAGTCTTATAAAGAACATTCAGATTTTTATCAGTCAACTGTTTATGATCTATGCTTATTTCAAACAGTTAGATTTCAATCAGATTAGTGAAAAATTAGGTTCCACTTAAAGAGTTTCCAAGACTTAAGAGACGAAAAATCATTGTTAGAAGTCTCAAAATGTGAATTGTATCCTTATGATATGGTATTTTACTTAAAATAAATTAATATTGGTCGTACATATTAGTGAAAGATATCTAATATGAAAAATCTGATTTCATACTGTTAGTAGCATCTTTATAAAATATTTGTAATCTTATTGAAATTATGATCTAATAAGTTACTAACAGCATAATTTCATGAAGAGTTTATATCTTGTTGAGGTTATGATCGAATTAAAAATGTGGTCGAATAAAGTAGCGTACAGTGACTGACCAAAAGAACTTCGACTTCTGTTATGAAAGTATTTTAAATTCTGAAATATAAAACATGTGTATTTCATAAAAATCACAAATGTATTTGATATAGCATTTATGAATAAAATTGTTTTAAACATGTAATTAATGCTAAACGTATATGTATAATATGCTAAATATATTGAAGTTTATTAATATAATGGATAATTGACTTGAACTAATGTCTTATAATTTAATATATGTATATACTAAATTCATATATACATACATACAAATTCAAGTTCATACATACATGTATGTATAATTATCAAACTTGAATTATGCTGCATAACTTAATCCTTTCGCTACGTCAAGACCACGACGGGCGACTGTAGTTGCCTGACTCTAGTTTCGATTCAGTTTGGACAGAACCGTGACAGTAAAAGAACACTAATGTTGGATCCTGAAAAATTTACTGGACTTGTTAGAAATACTTTTTTATATGATCAGTAAAATAAAACATATAGTGATAATGAGAAAAAAAGTAGCATGAGTTGAAATTGCAAAAAAACTAGAACAATCTGGTAAATGTAATAATTTATATACATAATTAAATGAGAGAACATTTTACTCGCTATTATATGCCTTTACGAATCGCTTTTTATTGACTGATTGAATGGATGCCATTGTTGGACGAACGTAGAATATGAATACTAGTGTCTGTATCGGAACAATGCCGATGCTAAACCGTTACATGTTGAACGTGATTAAACATGACTCGTAAATCGATCTTTACAGAAATGGCAAACATACCTACATTTGTCGATATATCGATATAGCAGTTCATTTGTTTTCCTCTTCTTCTATTTCCTTACCGAAAGATACATAATCATGTTCACTGTCAGTCTTTATTTAATTGAGAGTGGATTGCATATTTATTTTATGTCCTGAAGAGGGGAATTATACTGGATTAATTACGTTAAATAGCACGCTTACTACAATTAATGGCGACGATTTTTATAAAAACGATAGACAACGATTAAGGTATAAGACGTTTCGACAAATCTCCACAACGTTAATTTTGTAATTCACGATCAAATGTTTAACTAAGTTAGATGCTTGTTGCTTTACGACTGAGTCCGAACTTCTGTCGCACGGAGAGACGTGTCACTGTATTTTTCACCAGCCGAATCAATATGTAAATCGATCCAAGATCGATATCGAGAATCAGTCACGTGGTCGTCTGATCCTCCCGACGTGCCGACCCTCCGCCGATGTAACGCATGAATGCTACCTCAGCAAAGGCAATGGCGTGCAAAGTTGTAAATGTGTCCGGTTTTCCATCCCGATAACGATTCCGGACCAGTCGTCATTTTGCTGTACCCAAACATGAAAGTGAAGGTATGACTAGTATTTTTTCCGATTTTGTATATTGTTTCCTTATTTTTTAATATACTTTTATAGACTTCGCTCTTTCCAAAGTGATTCGAAATAACCAAGATAAAACTGATAAAATAAAATGTGTATACTTTTGATATGTTGTCTTCCTGAGCACTGGCGTTATTTACGGAGGATGTAGCGAACGGATTCATAATAGTCGTATTCCATTATAATGCCAAAATATTTTGTATATCAGAAAAGGTTTTTACATTAAATATTCAAATGCTTCCGCGAGTCACTGTATATTCATAAAGAATTTGTAATTCTCTTGAAATTTTGGTGAAATGAATTTTCAGTAGTGAATCTTCACAAAGAATTTATAATCCTGTTGAAGTTGGTCTAGTAAACTGTAAGTAGCAGATATTTTCTAAAGGATTTCTAGTCTTATTAAAATTGTGGCCACACAGACTGTTAACAACATATACTAATAAGGAATTTATCAGCTTGTTATAATTGTAGTTAAATAAACTCCGCAATAGATAACTGGATAGTCGAAATTGTAAACAAAATATCAAAAGTAATAATTTTCAATAGAACTAAAATAAGCCATCAATTTAGGAAATAACATTATGTATGTATTTTTCAAGCGTTAGCAAGTTTAAATATCTACCATTTTTATAGATTTAGAGGCGGAATAATAAACGATGAAAAATATATCAAACTATTTAAATTTATTTATTTGCAGTTTATACTTTCATTTTTTATAGCTGCAATCTACTTGGTACTTATAATCATAGCTCTATTTCTTTATATCCTTTAACATTAAAGTAAATTATTCTATCACTCATAATTTTTTTCTTTATTATTAATGAAATATGCTTTTCAATTTAAAAATATAATTTTCTTGACATTTATAACGTTTACTATATAAATTCACCATTTACCTAAGAATATTATAAATACAAGTTCATTTAATATTACGTATACTTTTTCTACTTACTTTTCCTCTATCTATACTCATTCTTTTTATTGTATAATATCTATGTATAGCGGCTTACAAAAATATTTGCTGCATATTATACAAAACATTTCGAAATATCATTAGTATTGTAATGAGGCACGATTGTGGCGAGACAGTGTATCGTGAGCATATTGGTAAAATTTGCAATCGATCTGAAAATGTATATAGAAGGTACAAGACATTTATTGCAAACATATATTTAATAAAAAATATTAATATATTTAATAAAAATTAATATATATATATAAATAACCATATTTTACATAGAAATTGTTATATATAATAATATATTTGTAAGTGTTCAAGATGGTAATATTGAATATTAGTTAATTTTTAATTAATGGATTATTGGTTGCTTAAATACTTACAATAAGTATAAGTATGAATTTTCAGTTTAACATTTTCTGGTATGCTCCTGTATGTGCCCTTTATCACTGGTTATGTCGTATTGCAAATTAAAGTCTTACAGCAGCTATAGGAAATTGAGGTGTGTAACAAGGAAATGATTTTCGTTTTGTGGTTTAATATGTTATACATTACCTAAAATTATAAGAAAAAGTTAGACTATGTCTAATAAAATGAAAAATAAAATTATGTTTTATTTTGATATAAATTTCCGTTTTCTGAAAAATGTCAAATCTTGACATTTCTCCTTTTCTCGTGAACCCTTTATATATTTATGCTAATATCTTCTAACTTCTATTTAGCTGCATCTACAGATTTGTTGCTAACTTTACCCATATAATTATAATTACTATGTCTCTTTGTATAAAACACATATGTTCGTCAAAAATTTCTATAAGTATTCAAATTTGTCTAAAGATGAAGAAAGTGAAGGACGATTTTTTAAATTGAAAACAATGTTAAAACTTCATTCATTTTTAAAGAGGTATCTAAAGTGAGCAGAAGTCTCTTTATCCAGATATTCTTACTAGATATTCAGTAACATCTTTGGATGTAGCCCTAGCGAATTTGCGTACACATCAGCACGTCGCATCGCATCGTCTCCGCGGGAACATATGAGAAAAATGAAATTCATCGCTTCTCGAGATTTCGTAAGATTCGTACGTCTCCGCGCAAATTTTTCACGCACGACACGTATTTTCTTCGAGGACGAACTTCAATGCTATTCATATCACGTTCGGCCATGCTTAAGAAATGTTGTTAAAGAGACGGTACAACATATGTTACTTCTCATCATAATATTCGCGTCAGTTCGTGTTTATTCCCTGACAACTCCTAGATGTAAAACGTTGACCGATATCTATTCTAATCTTGCTGAAATTGAAAATTGTTTTTAATCCTCTCAAAAAGATATTCCAAATTTATTGTTTTTCTTTTGATTTAGATAAGGAAACAACTTTGTTAAAATAAAGTAAAAGAAAATAGTAGTAGATACAATATCACTTTGTTTTGATAGTACATTCGCCTTTTCAGTATTTACCATTTTGTATCAATTTAAAGCAATTCAAAAATATAAAATCTTAACTAATTTAATTTCTACGTATGTTAAGTCCCTATATGTGATACAACGAAAAACAATATTTGCAAGTGAATTCCAAACACGTGTTTGTTTATAACCTTCTTTTAAATGTTTTACAATGTATCCTATTTTCTCGGATCCTGGCCTTTCTTTAGTAATTTTGATGTTCAAATAAATTGCAAATCAACTACTTTTAGTTATTTAATTATATATATTATAATTACATATAATAAATTAATATAATAAGTTGATTAATTAATGTTAGTCTTAAAAGAATATTTAATTGTATATACATATGTATTTGCATTTGGAGTCTCGAGAGAATTATTAGATACATTATACAAACAATTATTAAAGTACTGTAAAAAGCCATATTTGTACTATGTTCATTTAGTTTGATCCAGTTATAAAACACACTTTTAATTAAAACTTTCATGAAAGGTATATGTAGTTAATGCATATAAAAAATTTGTTTTTCTAGTGTTCGCGAAACTAGTTGGTTATTATCGAGTTCGAAACTTTGTTCAATATTCAATTGTTATACAGGATAGACGTAATTACTTTAGACTATTCTATTATAGTAGCTCAATCAAAATGTTTTTGTGTACTGCATGGTTTCAAGAGTCTTCAATTTTATTTTGTATATTAGATCTTCTTATAAAGCGACTGTACTCTTTTAAGTTTTCTTGGTATCATGTGATCGCTTACAGCCTCCTTGCCAAAAAGGTATCAATGCCTTCTATACTCCATCCTTTATACAGATCCTTCTGACAAAGTCTCTATTTTTTGCAATGCGACGTCGGGTCGTTTGCTATCAAGTAAACTATCTACTAGTAAACTATGTCACGCATCTTTGAAATAGTTATATCATCGATACCTCATAGCTCGACTTGTATGATCGACTTAATATCGACTTTTGAACATTCAGTCAAGCACATTGCCAAGGTCTTTACAGAGTCCTTAGTTCAGTTATAAATTATGATAAGATTAAATAACGGTAGATCAGATTAAATAACGTGCCATAATATTAAGAAAATACGTTGTCACCAATATATATGTCGGATTAACATTATGATTAGGGTTAGGGGCGTGTAATGAATATTCTATGGAATTAGCCATCGTGGTTACGTAATAGAGAAGGTATCTACTCGTACGGATATGATCATTACAGAATTTGACAAGTAGCCGTGGTAACTAGATACTCGAGATACTAATGACAATGATCCTAAGTTCAACAACGAATCCGCGGTCAACGGGACAACGAATATACCCTCTTCAAAAGTCTAAGTCAAACTCCGTACTAAAACATGAAATATCCACCGATCGCAAAGACGCCGTTCCACTCGCGGACGAGATCATACAAGAATGTGTCTCTCCGTCATCGTGATGCTTGAGAGGTAAACTATGACGGGGTGTGTCTCAGGGCACAAGATCATCGGATTCGTCGAGGGCAACCCTCGTCCAGAAAGTGAGGGAAATGGACGTTGCTGTTAATTGGTTAATTTCTATGTTGGTGGTTAGAAAAAGATGCTAGCCGCCCTTGAGAGAAAGTTGGTAACGGGAAGCGTCGTTCGTGAGGAAAAGCAGATTTCCCGTATCTTCCCGTAGCGGGTGATAGATTTGGGGACTGTTAGGATAAAGACTGTTTGTTCGTTTGGAGGATCTTAGTTAACTAAATGTCTTGTGAAGATGCATCGACATCTGGCAATCGTCTTGCCCGAAGAATAGGGTCTGTGTGTAGCAAGCTACGGGGCAGAGGCCGTTGGAATGCTCACTGTAGAGCATTGGTACTATATACTTTCATTAGACAAAATATCCATCCCGTGACCGCGGCTACGCTCGGCGTTTTGTCTGACGCCTCGAACCCAAGCTCATTGTCTCGGCTTTTCCTAAGAATTCCATCAGGGAGGCCCCATGTCTTTTCATCTCCGACATATATAAACCTACAATTTTTTATGTCCATCTTTTAACACATCTCTGAACACATCTCTGCCATACAGTAGATTCGAGCAAAACGTACATTACTGACCAAATTTCTTGTACTTTTTTGTACTTTTATTATAGATACTTAATAATACGATATACTTTTATTACAAACAAAGTGGTTGAGTACTAATGATTTCTACAGGTTGATACAACCTTAAAAAAGTAATAATATATTATTTATAATAGTTAATTCCGTTCTTGAACCAGGCTTGCCAGTTAAATATATTTATTTGTTTCACAACTTAAAATTAAATGGAATTTTATTTACCTTAAAGAAACCATACATATGTAATAGTCATTGTGATAACTTTTGCAAGCATAATATAACACATTTTTGTTCCATCTAAACTAAAGAAACAATTTAAAAACAGCTTCCTTTGACTGTTAGATAAGACGCGGTTCGAAATATTACTTATCGTATTTAATACATTAACCATATCATAAACCTGATCTGCACTCACTTATTCTCAACTATCACCATGAAATGAATGTAATAATTAGATGATCGTAAAGATGAACGAACCATAAATGAATACTGCTGTCTAATTTTTCAATATTATAAACTTTTCTTGGTTCATTTAGCGACATTCACTATCACCTGAAAAATTCAGACACATCGAATTTCATGCACGTATGAAAGTGTTTCTTGCCGACCACACACAGAATATCAAATTTTCGCGAATGAAATATCGCCTCAGCGAGTAAACGGCAAGAAGTTGAGGCTTTTTCCTACACATATTACGTTCGTTTCTGTCGGAGAATGATGAAAGAGAAAAAAAGAACCAATTCAACTTCGCCAACTGTACAAAGTGCAACATCTAAATCAGAACACCCAAATATCTCCATTTTTTTATCTTTACAAAAGAATCCTAAGGACAAAGTTATACTACTTTAAGTTACATTATTTTATTGTTACACTATTTTTAAGACTAAACTTAGAATATAAATCTGTAGTATAAACTTTTTCTCAAGATCGTCTTGTTATGAAATTTCAAGGTCATCGGTATTTTTAAAAATAAAATTTTGTATTTTTTATGTATTAATCAATGCGTCTTCTTATACTCTACAAAATTTGAAGTTTATATTTGTAAACAATATAATATTTTTTTGAAGTTGTTTAAATATTGTAGATGAATTCCTTCTTTGGAAACTACAACAGAGAGATTCAATGAAATATGTATCATTAAAATCAGTAATTTACACTTGAGTATACTCTTTTTTTAATTTGGAGATTTGAAGTAGCATCAATATCTTAGTTCATTAGCAATTATATACTTGATAGTTAGTTATTTTGAAACATAGTTGTTTATCATTTTAATATAGTTTCTCAAGTATATGTATTATATATCGTTGATGAGTGAAACTACTGCTATTCAATCTTTTTTGCCCCCGAGAGCTTCTGCGTGTGAGATTTAAAGGTGAACAGTCATTTACACTTATTCTTCAACATCAGATGGCCACCACCATATATTCGTATAGCCAATTCTTAGGCAAGTAAGGATATTTTGGTTTCGTCTTAATTCAGCTGATAGAACGTTTTCATAAATATTGTTCCTTACCATGAAAATCTTTCAAGATGTATGAACTTTCCAATAATCAGTCCATTTTCTAATTATTTTGTTAATCAGAAAACTTCAGAAATCCATGTATAAAATTAAGATACTTTGAAAGGGTATGGTGAAGTATTTTTAGCTATTTTATTTGCGGTTTTATTACCTATAAAGTCCATATGGGATGAGATCCATCTTAGTGTGACTTTTTTGTTATTTTTCTAGAGGAAATCTATTATGGATTTTTTATATTATTGATTCACTGATTGTTTGATTTTTCATACTTTCAGTTACGTTTTTAGAGTCTGCGAGTATAATATTTAATTTGAGTTTAATATTAAAGTTTAGTATTTGTTCGCATCAGCAATTTCAATTTCAATTTCAATGATTTGGTGAGTGGATCTTACTGCATATACCTCGCAGAAAAAATTAAACGTGTATCATCCAGACTGTATTTAAAAGTTTTATCTTGATATACAATATACACCCGTTGCCTTTGTCAAAACAGGAACTGTCAATATATATCGAATTTATTAAGAATACTAATTTGTAATATAGTGGATCAGTAGATGATAATACAATTGTTGAAGAATTTGATCATATTACGAAGATCCAGCAAGTATGGCGGATCTTCTGCAGATTTATTACGGATATTTAGACGTTAAATCTTTGATGTATTTATTCACTTGAACATAGAACGGTTTAGAGCATGTGGCTTCGATGCAAAAAGATCCTTATATCTAGTTAATCAGGCATTATCGTAAGTAGGAGTATCGAGAAAAGCCAGCATTTGACTGCTGTGTCACTTTACAGAATGTTAGGTCCCATAAACTTCTCTCGGTTTGAGATGATAACGGAAGAGGGTGAAGCCAAAATAAGTAAGGCGTATGTTAGTTTGGTGAACTCTCGTATAATTATTCTTGAATTCTACAGCATCATGTCGATGCTTGTACTTAGTATAAAATTGCGATGAATAAATGCCTATTTCTATGCTCCTTTCATATCTTTAAACTAAGCTAGGTACCACCAATTAGTAACGGTTTCGGAAAAATGATTCGAAGTGAAAACAGTCAAGTAAGTATACGACTTCGAGGGAAGGGTCATAGCGTTGTTCATATCGCTTAAGTTTAATTTGTAACTTCTTGTGTCGGTGCAAAGAATAATTGAATATATTCGTTAAATCTCAATAACAATAAAACTCAATAACAAAAACAGAAAGAAGACGTTTGGAAATGAGAAAAAATGCTAATGTTTGGGCGAAACTCAAGCCCAAAGCATATAAAGAAATATGAACCTTCGAACGTTTGGTATGGAGAGTATAACATGGGACTGGAGAGGGAAGTGACAAATACTTGAAAGTGTTGTAAGCAGTTCCTTTTCAATTGACAACGAAATTGTCTGTATTGCGATTCCTATTCAGATTCAACAAAGTGACGATTCATTAGCGACGAAAATTTCAGAGTTTTGTACAACACACATAATACATTCATAAAAGTTTTATGTAACAAGTATTTGAACACTTTTGTGAGTTACGTATCTTTTAAACAAAGCATTTTCATCTACATATCAGGCATTGTAGACACTTGTACAGCTGTAATAAATATTTGTAATAAATAAATAGGAAACCTAAATTAATTAAACAACTGCAAAGATTGACCTTTTCCTCGTCATTATTTAGTATTTTAGAGTACAACCTCACTATACTATACTATATGCTATATACTATATACTATACTATAAATAATTATGTTACTTACAATACTATAACGATAGTGCAATTTTAGTTATTCGTTTTTTAAAAACTGTAGCTTAATAGTATAAGAAAATTGTGTACAGATTCTAACCGTATTTGTAATTTGTTTGACACTGTATAATGTACACTATATTGCATAGTAATCTCTATATGGAGATTCCAATTCCTTTAATAAAAAAATAAAGGGATGATATTTTTAAAAGTTGAAATACTTAATTAGATTCAAATTTTTAAAATTCTGACTTACACCACTATAATTTTCAGTCCGCTGCTTAGATGAAACGCCGCAGCCTTTATGTTGCTTTTACCGATCATCGTTCGACGATATGTGCACACCTCGTCAAACTCGTCGATAAAAGCGGCCCGAAAGCTTTTTTCGCACGTTCCTCTATCGATTGCCTGCTCGCTAGACATTGTTGGGGGCTTAGTAAACACTAAACTGCGGTTAATTCAGGTGCTTCATCGCGCTGATCGTTGACACGATTTTTTTACCAGTTATTCTGGGTTTCAATATAGGTCCTCCACTTCTGTGTGGCTGTTGTGTCGTCGATGCCAGTTGAAAACGAACCGCGGGCGCCCCTTCGGCTAGATGGATGGCTATTGGTTGCTTTCTTTTTATTTTTTTTTTTTTTTTTTGCTTTTTCTTCACAGAAATTTTCGATGGGCAAGTGCGTAGTTTTATGTGGACAAAAACTGATCGTTTAGCGGTGCGATGATACGAGTAACGTCGAACATTTAATTTTCCTCTTCACGAATAGAGAGTTGTCTTTTTTAATTTAAATATTTTTCTTTTAATGATTAAATTGTTACGCAAAATAGCCTAGGACTAGAGAATTCTTTTGCAATAAAAATCAGAAGTTTCAAGTAATGGGTGTTATTTTACTTTATAGCAGATAAATATTAATAATAAAGAATACATATAACATTTATTTGTGTTTAATAGAATTGTTCAAAATATTAATAATTAAAATTTTACTAGTTTTATGCATACGAATTATCTTAATTTCTTTTTATCACTCATATTGGATATATAATTTGAAATTATTAATATCCGATTGTAAATATCTAATTATAAGCGATTGAAAGTAAAATATTTTGTTATATGACTCAGAATTATAAACAGAATTATTTTACTTTTCAGTCTAATTCAAGATTCATAATTCCTTTTCTGTAATACGTGGTAAACAAAGAATATAATATGTTTAATTTTACTATATCTTGTGCTTATTAGATATTATTAGAAATAAATATTTGTAAAGAATGTAACTAAAAGCTTCCATATTTATTATTAATAATACGTATATAACATAAATATACACATACTACACACACACAGATATACAAATATACATAAATATAATAAATATAAAATATACATAGAAGAAAAAATATCTACACGAGGAAACATAATTATGAAATTATCTATAAGAAGCTTTGAGTACATTGTTACATGATTAGTGAAATAAATTTATCCTGAAACTACTGAGAATTCGTAATTTCAATGAAAACCAGTAACATCATTTTTATCGTAAAATAGTCAAGTGAGTTATTCACTCGAAAAGACTAAGCCCTGTCATTTTATTTTTATCTTTGGTTGTAAGTTTTATAAAATTGGAAAGTTAAATGAAATATCAAGATTAAAGGAAATGTCCTGTGTATAATAATATTATTGATATTATGTCATACGCTTATTGATCATTTAATTTTACATAGTACTTTGTAATTAGTTTTTAATTACTTTTTGTTAAATAATGTTTTACATTAAAACTAGCTAAACTAATATTATTAATTAATTCCAGTATCTTTCGCTAGTTAAATAATTCCATTACTAATGAGGTTATTCATTAAATATTATCGAGTGTTAGCAGCATATTAAAAACTGGCTTTAAATTCAATTAATAAGTTATTAAATTATTTGAGTACTTAATACACTTCTAAAATCAATAAACTAATTTAACTTTCATTTAAATTTCATTAAATCAAAGATATAATTTAGGTATAAATCTATAAATATAAATCGGATCATCTCGAACAAAATTTGAATTGTTTAATAAAGCCCAAATACAAATGAAAAAACTTTACTTGCATGCATACATTACTTATCGCGAAAAATGACAGACTCGAAATCACATTTTCCTTTTCTCCATCACGACACCTAACCATCAAATCTCTTCAAATATTTTCTCATAATCAACCCCAAAACGCATTATCGAAAATATCTTTTCCATCAGCCATTTCCTTCATGGTGCACAACATATCCTCGCATCTTGCGTGTATGCGAATGAGGTACAATCTAAATCCATTTTATCATCGTTAAGTTGATCGAGTTCTCCGACGTAACCAGTACTCTGTATGTGAACGAACCGGCTCCTCTGAAACGAGGAAATTATTGGATTCGTTCGGAAATTGTGAAATTCTCGATGGTGACGATCTAACCAGATCAACGGTCGGTATTCTCACGTTCCACACGTTTATGTGCCTTTCTCAATAGGGAGGCACGCGCGTACACACACGAAAATTCCTGGCTGGATCGAGAAGGATTTTTTCCCAGTCAGTCCCGTGATTGCATTCGTGTTCCAAACTCTCTTTAACGAGGCGATCTATACCAAGAGCCCTTTGCACTCGTTCCAGCCGGGCTTTACCTAGCTGACGTAGCCCCAGCGAAGAAGCGGATCGGGAAAGCTTTTCTCAGGGCACGGTGTGACGGACGCATTGCGGTGCCTGGAAAAGCCTTAATGAGCAGTGGATGTCCATTATCTAATGGTTGAAATTGGTCGGTTCTTCAGTTTTCGAACATCCGCATACACACGCAGTGCTGGTTGCGGAATAAATTGAAGATATCGGAAACAGAATTGTGACCATTTGAATTGTTTCTAACAAATATTTATCTAAAATTGTTATCCGATTAAATTCATTTCAATCCAATATTTTATCTACATAATAGTTATTTATTATTTGTAAAAAAATTAATTCATTTTATTATTTGAAGTCTAAAAGAGTATCTTAATATAATGATTTTAGAAATAGATGATAAATTCATGGATTTATGTGAAAAAAATCAAGACTGTAACTCTTATGTGCTCCAATAATGAATATTTTTCTAAATATTCAAAGGAAGTAGGAAAAATTAATTTTCTGCAAAAAATGATTTTTATAGTATATGATGTAGAATAATTTAGAAAGTTGTTTTTCTGTAATTTTTTAAATTTGTTGTTTAAAGTTGTGGGCTGGCGAAGATTTATAAAAAAAGCGCGGAAAATTGACCTTGAACATGATTTTCAAGACTAACATATTTTTTATTGCAATTTATTCTACTCACCATGAGGAGCAAAGGTCTCAAAGGAACTACGGGTCGCAATTGGCTCCTTCTCCCGAAAAAAAGAATGTTAAAGTTTTAATAATTCTTAAACTGACTTCATTAACAATGTGTTTACATTTTGTAGTCAGGTGCAAGAAAAGTCAGCACTATTGACACAGCTTAATAAACTTGTCATTATGTGTTACATTTCTCCGTTTCTTTGTTCCCTTCTTCATTGCATTTTCCTTTTTTCTCGCTATTTAAACTTACTTCAGTCAATAGAAACCATTTAATTCGATGTTTTATTTATGTAACGGATGTCCAACTTTAATCAATGTAGGCACATAGTTCATGCCATTTGGTTGCAATTTCTGTTGGTTGAGTATGTTACTGCATTCATTATATGGTCCGAAAGGCATAACTGTAAATTAAGTAGTATCCAATAACAAAAATTTTGTGGAGTGACAATATAGCCATTTGGAGTGCATGAATGCGGCGAATTTTAGAAAGTTATAAGTTTCCCCTCGTATTCGTTGCGCTGTCATATGATTGATTCGACGACCTATTCTATTAGGTTGTCCGAAAAGTGTCTTTCTTTTACAGATACGTCTTTTACAACAACGCATCTTTATACAAACATGAAACCTAATCTGTCGAACGTTGTGATCTTTATTTTGATAGAACAAAATGGATCATACGTAATTCGATAAAATAGTATAAAACGAAAAATATTGTGCATCCATTATTTCCTTATAAAACGAAAGAAACTTTTCGGACGACCTAATATGTAAGCTCATTAGGAAATATGCACGAGCAAGGACGACAATTAATCTGTTCTTCTTTAGGAATGCTGAGCCTTGTCTGATGTTTGATGTGGATTTAAATGTCGCAATATTAATTCTTGATCACCAAATTGTTAACTTAGTTGAAAATCATTTTTATACACGTAAGAGTCTTCTATTATTATTGTATACTGATATATCTGTAAATCCCTGCTGCTTCATCAATTATTTTTTTTATTAAATATGTTATTTCTTTTATTAAAAATAAATATAAATATATAGATATAGATATATTATAAATAAAGCTCGTTTAAGAATTATTAAAAGTTTATTATTCTTTATCCGAGAGAAGGGTTATTTACCACCCTGATTCCTTTATGATTTTTGTTCTTCGTGATGAGTGAAATACGTTGCAATAAACAGATTTAACCTTGAATTTTAATGTCAAGGTTGGTTTTGCACAAAATTTTTTATCCACCAATCCGAAGATGTAGAATTTATACAATCTTTTTTACACTTACTTTCTTTACATCCTGCGCATTATATAGAAATTGTAAGATAATTACTGCAAACATATATTTTTTTGAGAATTAGTATTCACCATGAATAGACATTTTAAACATATAATAAATATTAAAAATAATCCCATTGAATAAATAATAATAATCAAAACGGAAATGATAACAAGTGCAAGGTTCGGGCAATTCGACAATTTGAGAGTTGCACTATTGCAAGCAGACAGTTTGTCGAAAATCTTTTATTTATTGTCGAATGATCTTCTATTAGGGCCGTTCTGTAAATTGTAAATCGTCTAAACATTCTCTACTCTCTTGAAAATAGCAAAGTACAACATGGAACTTACATAAATGCTCCTTAAAGTCCTCCACCTATAAAAAAAGTTACTACTGCAATATTATAGCCTCCTTTGTGCCATACAACTTCTATAAACAAATATTTTCCATATCTCTAAAAGAAACGAATACTCAAGATGATTAAAGTTATTGTCCCATCCTGTATACAAAATATATTTTATATATTTCTTCCAAATTATTGAACAGAAAATAGTGCTTAATAGTCGTTATTTTTTCCTTTTTAAGAAATTTCATTTTGCGAAACAATAAGGAATCATAAAATATTCAATTGTTTACATTTGCATCTTGAAACGGTAGTACAGAAGTAATTGAACTTTCTCTAGAAAACAAGAAGGTTTTTTCGTTTAACAAAATACAAAGCTTTCTCTTCTCCTTTGTTATTGAAGTAAT
Source organism: Bombus turneri (assembly GCA_014825825.1). Taxonomy (NCBI): domain Eukaryota; kingdom Metazoa; phylum Arthropoda; class Insecta; order Hymenoptera; family Apidae; genus Bombus; species Bombus turneri. The sequence goes on along the minus strand of CM026106.1, from coordinate 1,797,852 downwards.
TTTCATTCATCAGTAACAACGTTACTGATTCTCTTAGAAGCTCGATCGAATGAATTCAAAGCAGAGTCATGTTTTTCCAAGAGGTTGCTCTCTCTTCTTGGAATACTCGGAAATTAATGTAAATTGTAAAGTTTCGCGTATAAAAAGGGGAACGGTATTACGTTTCGTATGGCGAAGCGTAAAGATAAATTATGAGCTTTTCAAAAGATTGAATAAAAATTCTAGACACTATTTCTAACAGAAGAATATCGAAGACGTTTTAGGACACAAATAAATATTTGTTGAAAAGAATATCATAAAAATCTCATTTTGCAAACAAATTTTGAAGAAATGATTCTAGAAATTTTTTATAGTAACATGTATTAAATTACTTCAAGATAAAAGTTGTCATCAAAAAAATTAATAGATATTTATCAGTAGACTACAGATTTTTATGCATTTATGAGATATTAAAGTATGCAAAAATAAACAGATTACACATAATATTAAAAAGTTCAAGTATATAAAATACTTGATATACTCGTTATAATATTTAGAGTTAAATTTTCATTTAGATTCTGTTTTCTGCATAAACATTTGGATTTTTTATTTGTTACTAATGTGAAGATGGAACTGTTGTTTTCCTAATCAAAATCTGCTGATTATCTCTTCATAAAGGAGACATTCAAAAACTTGTTTGTTGATGGGAAAGTGTTGTATCTGATGTGTCCGTTGTACATTCTATTAATTTCTTCTGGCATTAATTATACAAAGTAAATCTGTTTCACAGTTCGAACTGTTGTTAAGAATTGATAAAGTAGTAGTGTGACGCGAGAATAAAATGTATTTTCAAGTTACAATAAATGGTTTATATTTTCGTAGAATAAACAAGGCGGTATTTAAATCATCTCTTGTCATATAAGATAGCAAATTCAGAGATAGTGCTGTGTCCGGATATTAATGTGAATAACTGTATATGTTTACTTCCTTCATAAATTTATCATGTAATAGATTTCGTTGTATGTGCACATTATCGTGCTGCATCTTTCTATCTTCGTACCTCTTTTTTATACAGTTACATTAGGTTTTATATACAGTTCTTACAGTTTATCATTTCCCGATACATGAGATTTTAGATGCCAAATGTACAGAAAATTTAAATTTAGAATTTACATTTTTTAAGAAAAAGATATACACGAGAACGCGCTTTAATATCTGTTTCATAAAGTAAAAGCTTCATGTTCGGTAGAGAGTACAATTTATATTTTCTTACATCCTTTATTAGATCAGATCTATAGGAATTAAACAAGAGATATTGCCGGATTATAGTTTAAATCCTACTTTCGGAAGTTGCAACTGCATTTTATATCACTTATAATTCCAACATGCGAATGAAACGCAAAAAGATTGTAATGATATGACTTACGTCAATTAATTGTGACGTCAAACTCTCGTGAGAGTTTATTTGCGAACCATGGTTTATTATGGTCTTCAAAATAATTTTGGATTTATTCTTTGCCTGTTATGTACCCCTGAGTTTTTATACACTTCTTCGTACTCAAATTACATTCGTACTTAAATGGTTCACAAAAATCAGTAAATGAAATACAAATATAGTTATCAATTTATTCTATAGTTGTTGTTTTAACCAGGACATCAGTTTTTCGTAGCTTAGTATTCCCATGTGATGGAATTCAGAAAAATCCTAAACTATCATACATTATTTGTGGATTTTTGCGTAGATTCGTTATATTTTCTCTTAATGTCGAAAATACAAAACTTAGTTGCTATATTTGTATTTGGGGTTAGGTTGAGGTTAGATTTATGGAGACAAAAAAAGGTACTAAGAGAATCAATATAAATTTTAATATTATGATCTGCATTAATGCTTGGAATAGGAGGACCTATTATTAGAGGTATTATTAGATTATCAGATTAATCTCAGATTACTTTATTCATGTAAGATGATAAATGCAAAAATGACTTCAAACAATAGTTAGAAAATAAAAAAATTCTTTGTTTATAAAAAAGAACTCTGGAATCAAATACGGTGAATATATTCTCGAACGGATATTTTCTATCAGAAAAGAAAAATAATAATAGTCTTTTATGCATATTTCTAAAAATGAGGACATAATATATCCGGTAATCTAGCGAATAGCGAAAAAAGAAGAATGGCTTTTCAGTTTGCTGTCCCTGGAGAACGATATTCGATGCCTTCTTATTTTTCTCAATAGCTAATATCGCGTCCCGCATACGTTATACATCGAACACTTATTAGATTACAGGAATTCATAGATAAAAATTTTACGACGTGAATTACAGCTTAGAAAATTGCACAATTTTCCATTTAATACACTGTTTACTGTGGCATGGAACAAAAAATCACAAGTAGCTTTTATCGTTTTAATGAAAATTAATAACTAATCTTTAGTCATTTGAATTGATTTTTTGTCCTTTCTCTTAAATATATCTATTTTGTTCATTTCGAAACAAATAGGAAGTAATTTGTAAAAATTTTCATGGATTAATAATTATTCAGTAATTATCAGCTGTATGTAAACACCATAATATCAATAAAAATGGTAAAGTGTATTTTTGGCATGTTAAAAGTCAATGTTTTTTTGATTGATTTATTGTGGCATAAATAAAAAAATAATAGTTTACATGTATATTTAAAGAATTTGAATTCTTAAAGTTAGAACCTTTCTAATTTAGCTAAATTAGTTTGATATATCATACATGTATAGTGAATGGTATTGTTAATGTTATAAGACCTCTTATCTAATGTTTCCTTTTTAGATGTTTAACTTTTTATTCATCACCTTCATTACTTTGGCGTGGAACTATTAGAGACAAAAATCTATCATTTTTATACCGACTTCGGAAAAGGAGGAAGGTATGTCAATTCGATGCGTATATTCTTCTTTTTTATTTCTCATTCTTTTCATCTTCATTCCCTTTGTATCTATCATGCATATACGGTTATAAAATGTTTTTGTATTTGTTTTTTATACACTATCTTCCTTTGCAAAAATCTAATTTTTATGTATGTTCGTCGATTGCTCTCGATTGGATTAAACTATCGGGATCAAACCTTTTACATCCTGTAGAAGTAGTAAATTTTTTCGATTCCTCCGTTCTTAACCATTGTTGTTGTAAGTTACCTATTATTTATCAATGTCATATTAATTTGTCTGATCTTTCCTCCACAAAATCGCCACCGGGAGCGATGGGATTGAACAATTTCTTTGTAAAGTTGTCTCTGGAAGCGTAGTCCATCCGTTCCTGTACATAGACTTGTCGCTCAAAGCTGATTTGATTCGTGTTTTTTCATTACTAACTCCTCGTTTCAAGTATACCTGGGTTGTGTCTTTACACATTGGTCGTAGGAAGTAGATCTCAGTTGTTTCTTCGCGAAAGAAGTCTTTGCATTACTGCAAGTGGTGTTTCGTCATGCAGTTTATTGAGAATTTTGTTTGGTACTAAGTCGGATATGGTTAAATCGTCTAAACTTTTCATGATTAAAAGCGACGTAGATTTGGGCCTTTACAAAATTATCTTCGTCAGGATCAATTACGGCCCTATTTAGTATAGTCGTCCTTTTTAATTAATGTATATAGTTACTTAATAATATTTCAGCTTAGGATGAGCGGTAACGTTTTTTGCTCAACGTCTCCATTACCTGCCCTGTTACACGATGTCTCCACATTTAAAGTATTGCTGTTACTAGAGATTTCGTAATGTAGCTACCGATATCTTTGAATCTGATTCCAATAGATTTATCGTCAAATTTTAGAAGTACTGAGTGCGTCGATTTTCCCTCTTTCAGCTGATCTCTTTTAAGTACTGACCATGATTTCCATAGGACCATTTATCAAATCATGAGAAATTAATATGTTTCATTACAACATAACTCGTGATCAACTGAGGAGTACCTGGTTTGAACCCTGAAAGTATCGGACGATTTTTAAACTGGCACCTCTGCAACTTGATTTATTCGTAATTGCATGTCCTTATTACAGCAAGGTCTCTGGTAGTTCGCAATGTACCTTAAACTGTAGGCAACACATGCCCTTCAATTGTATTAAAAGTAATTGTTGCTTACTCTCGGAGTACGTACTAAGACATTAGATTAGCAGTGTCTTGGTGCTATCCTAGAGTACTAGAACCCGTGTAACGCTAGTACCACAATGATATATCTGGTACAGTGTATAACCTAAAGTAGTCACTAATGACCTCGTAGTTAATGCGACTATAAATAAGCAATACAAAAAAAAATAAATAAATAAATTGTGAATGTCCCACTAACGTTATTGAATGCAACAGTTCTTCACAATTACTTCTTTATATACTTAATTCAAAACTGCTTCAATAATTAGCTGTACATAAGCGAGTTGTTCGACGGTTCCGTTTCTCAATATAGGCTTCAATTCGTGTTACCCTAAACATTGTTCTTTAGATTGGTTTTCAAGAATAAGTCTAATTTCAGTGCGAGATGGTATATGACAATATTAAGTTATAAAAATATCCTTCTCTATCACTATTCAAAGTGTAATATGTGAAGTTTATTCCTCATTTGCATGCGAGGCTAAACAGCCTAATGAGAATTAAGAATTGAAGTCTTTTTAACGACAATGAAGATTATTTTATATTGACTCTGTAATATTGATCACTATATTAAAAATTGTAAAATAAAAGATAATGGAAGATTTATTGCCAAAAAGATTTTTCCGACTTGGAAATGCGCTAAAAGATATGAAATAATTTCTATCTGATTTATATTTTATTTGGACACATATGCGATAACGGCTAAGGTCACTCATCACTTACTAAACAGCATATTAAATGTATTACAACCTTTTCGAAGACGGCGTAAAATTAAAAATATTATTAATTTATAGCTTATTTCCATTTCTAATGCTTTGCATCATCAGTAATTGTAACGATTGTATCTTAAGTTAATGACAAGTTTAATGTATATATAATTAAGATAACATGTGCACTATTACTACATTGACCGCAATTTGTATCAGTACGAATATAAGCAAGAGTTTTCAATTTGGCTATTTACTAAGACATGCTCTTGGTGACTGTATTACAATACATCGCAATTTAATGCAGTTAGGTATAAATTTGTTGAAATTTGAATAATATATACGTCGGGTTATCATTGGAGTTAGGGGCGTATAATGAATCTTCACGTGAATTGGCCATCGTTATTATGTACTATCGATGATACTTATTGATACAAATGTGATTATTACAGAGTTTAGCAAGTAATAGCGGCGATTGGATAATCAAGAAGTCGATGACAATGAATTTAGATTCGATAACGAATCCACGGTCCACGGGATGACGAATGCGGTTTCTTCCACAGTCTAAGTCGAACTCGACTTACTGATCCACGATTCGGGTGTGACTCAACGTACTTGTCCGTGGTGCAAGTAGAACTTATCTGACTGAACCTCAGTCCAAGTGGAATTGCCCTTATATACTTCTCTCCGTACCTCTCTGTATCTCTCGGGTCAATCTTTGTTTTTAAGGAGAGCTATTTAATTACTCTATACCTCTGTTAGGTACGCGTCCCTCCCGTGACTGTGGCTACGTTCAGCGACTCGTTATATCACTTCGAGATCAAGTCCATTGTCATAAATCTCGGGTAAACATAATTGGATTAAATCATAAACAGCTATTTCTCAGTTTTATTATTTAAGTACGGCTATAGTAAAAAGTCTGGATTAAAATATTGGGGACCTTCCCAAACATCCCAAAAGAAAGGCCCCGATGTCCTTTCATCTCCGACATATATAAATATAAACGAGTTTAAATATTATAGTGTGGTGCTCAAGCATTGTTATATCAGAAGTACTTTACGATATTTTGCACCGTATTCAAAAAGGTTGTGATACATTTAATATACTGTTTAGTAAATAAATATGTAATGCTGCTTATGTGTCTACGTAAAATACAAATAAAATAAAAATTATTGCTTATAATAATTGCTGAAAATATATAATGTTTTAGTCGATAATATTTTTTTAACAAGAAATCTTTTACAATTGATACAATATCTGTGAAGTTCATACAGTAAATTTTTTTCCTTAGATCACAAAATTTATGCAATGATCTGTAAAATATCGAGAATTAGAATAAGGATTTCAATAAATATTTTGCATTTTCTAATACTGTTCCGAAGTAAGTTATAGAAAATGCATGAAGATAGCCGATAAATTACACCAACAACTGAATTACAAGAATCCAACCAACCAATACTCATACTCATATTTCACGTTTTTCTTTCGATTCTTGCGCGGCGTAAAATCTAAGCATTAATGCCCTATTATTGCCCATATATCACCGGATTTTTCCTCCGAAAAAAGTGATTTATTTCCGACAATGTATAAGTCTCGTTCAAACTCGAATGAACCAGGCAACAACGCGTGAACTATGGCAACCTTAGAGCATCTTGCTACAAAAATTTCTGCATAATATCAAGAGAGAATAGGATAACAATCTCCCTGCCGTAAATTACGGTCTTTATTCACGTTTCAGGCAAATTACGTTGGACGAGAATTCATAAATTCACCGCTCTCCTAGATCGCGTCTGGTTACGTAGCTATTTGCGCTCTACATATATGTCGGAGATGAAAATATACCGGGCCCTCCCCTTTGAAATTCTTAGAAAAGTGTCAAGCACTGTCTGCGTAAACTTTTCGCGTTTACAAATCGTTATAAATCATTATGAGTTAAACCGATTGTAGTTGCGATAATGAGCTTGGGTTCAAGGCGACAACTAGTTGCCGAACGTAGCCGCGGTCACGGGACAGACGTTTTGCCTAACGGAAGTATAGAATTACATAGTTCTTCTTAAGAAGAGATATCGGTACCGACACCCAATAGTAAACAGTCCAACGGTCTCTGCCGCGTAGCTTGTCACGCGGCAACCCTAGTCTTTGTCTGGCAAGACGATAGCCAGATGCCGATGCATTAGTCACAGTATATGTTCGGATTGCTTGGTGGTCCCGCCACAGATCTCGATACTTAGTCAAACAAGGTCCTTC
>CM026106.1:1750500-1779645 GCA_014825825.1 Bombus turneri | reverse complement strand
GGCACCTCCGAGGCAACGTCACACGTGGCTAGGCCCGCTCTCGAGGCCGCATGCCGCCACAACCACGTTTCTCGGAAAACCCATACAACCACTCCAGACCTCCGTTAGGCAAAACGTCCATCCCGCGACCGTGGCTACGTTCGGCGACCAATTGTCACCTCGAACCCAATCTCGCTATCACAAATCTCGAACAATTACAGCTATGATAAAATCTAGGCTAGAGTACTAGAGGGTATTCCCAAAATTTCCAAGGAAAAGCTTCGGCTTTCCTTTCATCTCCGACATATATATGTTGAATCTGAATCGCAATTAGGATCAGAGTGGAGGGCGGGTAACGAACGTTCACCAGATTTATTCATATTCGGTATAAACAACGTATCCTTTATTGTAAAACACGGGATACAAAACGGGTACGGTGCCGTGACGACGAAACGATAACAATGTTGACTTGAGGTTCGATAGCGAATCCGCGGACAGCGGGATAGCAATTATGTTTCTCTCTAAGTTCAATACGCGAGGTATAGACTGATTGCCAAAGACGTAATGCTTTGTAGGCGATCGTACAAAGAATGAATCTCCGTAGCGGTGATGCCGCAGAGGAAAAAAATGATGGGGTGTGTCTAAGGGCACGAGATCATCGGATTCGTCGAGGACGACCTTCGTCCAGAAAGTGAGGGAAACAGACGTTGTCGTTAATTGGCTAATTTTTGTATTGGTGGTCCGAGAGAGATGCTAGCTGTTCTTGAAAGAAAGTTGCTGGCGGGAAGTGTCCCACGTGGGAAAACCCGATCTCCGGCATCCTCGCGTCTAAAGTGGCAGAAAAGACTGTTCGTTTTAAGGACCTTGGTAATCAAATCCTCTGATTTATAGCGAGTCCTCGAACTAGCTGCAGGGATGCGTTGACATCTGCTAATCATCGTGCCCAAAGAATAGAGTCTCTGTTTAGATGAAGTGTTTATCCCTTGACCGCGGCTACGCTCGGCATTTTCTATCTGGCGCCTCGAACCCAATCTCATTGTCTCGGCTTTTCCTAAGAATTCTAACGGGGAGGCCCGATGTCCTTTCATCTCCGACATATATATAGTGATTCATAAATAAATTTACACGTAATAGTACTAGGAATGTTGATGATTAGACGGCTTTTATGAAATTTTTACAAGTATAGAGTATACTGCATTTTGAAATTTGTTTAACGCAATAAATTAACTAAAATTATTTTGAAATAATAATATGACATTCTAAAAGTAATGTTATGGAAATCCTATTGTGGACACGCAGGGAAAGACGCAAATAAAGCAAATAGTTCCAGAATTTATAAATCAACAATCTACGGAGCACCCATAAAATAATAATTATTAAATTTTGTTATCTACTGTTTGCTTTAAGCTATTCATATTCTACAATGCGATGATCAACGACTTTACAATTATTCGGAGAAAGCTAATTATTTCACCAAACTTAATATAAGTAACTAAATTCATATTATACTATTTTATTATTAATTATCATAACTTTAATTATAATTTCTAATTTTCTGAATTTCATAATAAATATGTAGTATTATATTTTACTAATTTATTAATAAATAATTTCATAAACAGTGCTAACTTGTTAATTTTTTAAACAGAAGCGTAAAAATAATGATTCTCTGATAATTACAAATTTTATTTATGTTAATGACATTTTTATTGTACGTTGTTACGTAAATTTTATTTAAACATATCAGTTAATATTTCCTTGCATATTTTAAAGGAAAATATTCCAGTACTTTATAAGCACTTATAAAAACTAAGTAACAAGAACTGTAATTCAAAGATGAAAATGGATGTATCTGTCTAACCTGAAAACAGGTAGTCTACCTCAAAGTAAGATCCGGTTTCGCAATTAATGAACATGTCATATCAAAGAACTATGTTTTTTAAGATGAATATGTAGTAACGTCACTAAAATAAATATCCATATCGAAATTTACTAAACTAAAATTTTCAAATTTATTCATAATTTTAATTTTAAATACTAGAAATTAATATTTATAAAAAATTTTTAATTATTTACGAAAAATGACATTAATAAAATGTATTTGAAGTATATACATAGTTTTAGGAATATCATATCATCTTTATCTGGTGAAATTGAAAATCTAATTTGCTATAAGTGATTAATTGAAATGACCTGGATAAGAGCAGTTATCGAACTTGTAATTTTAATTGCAGGATTTCTACATTATCCAGTCTGGAACTAATTCAGTCAATTTTCATCTTTCTATGAGATTACCTGCAATTCTTGGATCAATGTCCACGAGGAATTTAATGACGAACAGAGTAAGTCAAAGAGGGATCAAAGTTACTATCAATTCGATTCCCTTAACAAGTTCTAATCCTTTTATTAAATGCGATAACAATATAAAATTTTCCATAACATACATTCTCCAGCAATATCTTCAAATATTATTTCAATCATAGATCTAAATATTTCGAAAGGAGTACTGATGATACAAGAAACAATCTATATACTATGTATATGAGTAAGAACGTGAAGAAAAGTTTTCTAAAATAGACTTATCCATGAACTCTATTTATATAAAATCATTTTCGTAGAATTCTTTTACAAAATTCATTTTCTAAACAAGCACGTCGTTTCTTTTTTAATAGATACAGATTTCATATATATTCATTATTGTTAAATCACATCAGGGTAAACATTTTTAACAAAAACGATAAACAATTTCAACACAGGTATTTTCACAAACTTCGGTTTACAAAATTTGCGTTCTAAATCAAATGCGAGCATATTTTGTGAATAATTACGAATTTCTGATAGACCTGTTCATTACTGTTGATATGACTTATCGATATGAGGCAACGAATATTTTGATACAAACGTAATAGGCAAGTTCATTTTATAAAATTCGATGTATCAAGTTTACTTTCTAAATGAAATACAAAGATGTTATTCCACTTTAAAATAATTATAGCCTTCACATAGATTCATTTATTAGCGTCGAATGTTACCAATAGCACCAAAACATCTCGATATAAACGAATTCAACTTAGAAAATTCAATTTCTAAATAAAATACAAGCATGTTATCTTTGTTCTTTAATAATTACAGATTTCTTATAGATTCGATGAGCATCGTTAAATCTTACAAGTAATAACAAAAGTTTCGATACAAAGGCAAATTCTACCGTACTATCAATTAATCGGTGGATTCTTGTTAAAACACAATTCAATCAAAATTTGTCACCAACCGGTGACAATGATCGGCGCGTGCTGTATAGAAAAGCGGCGTGAAAAAGGACGAAGGAGTCGACGTGACGAACGTATTGCTTACCTCTATCGTGCGGAACCATTGGTCACGGGCGTGCCATTGGAATGCCTAATTTTCCACACACCACGTCTATTTCGCGTAGGTAACAGCCGTATATGACAAGTTGGTTAAACGGAAAGCGATATCACACCCTCGAGAAGCTGGTCTCGTTTCGGAATTTTAAGGAGTAAACTGACAACCACCGGTCTCTCAACTATCCGTTCATACCGCGTATTATACCTCGTCAACCGTTCATTATGCCGTATTGTTCTGGTCGAACAGAATCGGATTTCTCCTCGAATCGACTGCCCTATCAAATGTACATATTTATTGCCATCTTAGATATTGTATCCCGTATAATGTCCAGACGTGAACGCGTTTCGGGACCGGCACCGACTAAACTCCTGCTGACTAGCAACCCGTGAGGACAATCGTGCCCCTGGCTCCTGCGCTTAATATTTCCCGGTCAGAGACGCCAGTCGTTCGCTCTAAGAAATTACAGTTTTACCGATTGTAGATATATGAGAAAGTGTGAAAGAAAAATCACAGTGGAATCTGAGAAAAAATGAAAGTAGATACAAAAGTATCGATTGCTGCAGAGATAGGATTCTGTATTATTGACAGACAAATTTCTATTTTAGTCGAAGTCGATGTGGCAGAGAATGATAATGTTTTCTTCTGTATCGATACGTACTTTAAATGCTTATCATCGGATCATTACAGTTTTCTACATCTTATTCATGTGTTGGAATTATAAGTGACTGTAGTAACTTCGGAAAGCATTATCGAAATCATATTAGTCTGGCAATCATTCTCGTTTAATTTCCATACAGTTGGTATAATTTAAAAAAACATATTCTCATATATGTACCGATTTATTAAACTTTCTAGAATCAGTATTTAGAATCTCATGTACCTCGAAAAATAATAAATTTACAATGTAAGAACTTTATGTAAAAGTTAATATAATGTCATATAACTTTTTATAAAGAGATTTTATAAGGAGATTTAGTAAATAAAAAGCTAAGTATTTTTTTAAATTTTTATAATTGTAAGCTGCAATTTTATTATTGCCATTGAGTTTTAAAAAATGATTTACATTTTTTTTCTTGTAATATTCTATTATATGTTGCTGTAACGATTATAAAAAGTAAAATATATATAGCAGTTTGATTTATCCGTAATTTGTTGCTTTAAACTACGTTTTTTCAGGAATAAGCAAGAATCTGAACAGTGATATATATATGTATGATTTTATATAACAAAAAATTAGAGTAACAATTTTAATATGCATTTACAAGCAATTAATTTTTTACGTGGTATACAAAATATATTATATTTATTATAGGGAGTGTAAGAATCCTATGAAATCGGACATTGTTTATCGGAAATGTTCAAATTCAGAACATTTAGTATTCAAAGAATTAATAAATTTTTTGTTATTCTTTAAATAATAATTTATTAGCTCTACTATAAGGATCAAGATTTTAGTTTAACATCACTACTGATACACACATATATTGCTCCGTTTCAATTATTTCAGTAACATTGTCCGACGACTATGTTGTCTAAAATTTTTTCATTAAAAATTACACTTTTTCTGTTGCCTTCTGTCTAGAAACAGTACCTATTTCTTTTAATTTTACATTTCATTCAAAATAATCTTCTTTTATTTCGGTCACACGTAAACCATACTTTAATGTTTGCATTGTCAAACGCACTCCGAATTTTTCGAATCAGCTTGTTTATATTTATATTATTTAATTTTCAACAAATTTACATGTAATTGCATTAAATTGCAATATATTGTAACACAAAGTCACTAAAAACATGTTTTAATATTGGGCAAATTGAAAGTGCCGCTTGTATCCGTGCAGATATAAATTACGCTGAATGTATTAATAGTGTACAGATTAATGGAATTAAATATATAATGTACATTTATATACAACACTAACTTAAAATACAATCGCTACGATTACTGATGTTATACAATTACACATAAAATAGACTATATATTAGTAGTATTTTGAATTTTCTGCCGCCTTCGAGAAGGTAATCTAACCGATGTTTCATATGTATGTGTCTAAATAAAATACAAATAAAATAGAAATTATTTGATACTTTTTAGCGTTTTTCGGAGTCGTTAATATCTTTTTTTTTTGGCAGAAGAACTTTTATTTCATATTTTTTAGTGAAACTGTTAAAAAATATCGATGGCTACATTCCGATATCTCCAGTAGTAGCAACCTTTTTTTAGCGACGGAATGTTATGAAGACGTTGAACGAAAAATGTCGCTAATTATCGTAAGCTGGGCATTAACCGTACATAAATTATAAGAGACACTATACATCATATACTAAATAGAGCTGTAATTGACCTTAACAGAAGACAAAATTTTGCAAAGAGACAAATTTATGTCGCTCTTAGACGTGTGAGAAATTTATGCGGCCTAGCTATATTTGATGTAGCACCGCACAAAATTTCCAATAAACCGCATGACGAGAGAACAACTTGCAGAAATGCAAGGATTAAGATTTCTTTCGCAAAGAAACAGTTGAAGTCTACAACCAATGTGTAACGAAACGACCTAAGTATGCTTAAAACTACACGGGTCAAACAATCTTCGAGCGAGCCTACGTATAAAAAGGGACAATGTAGATTTCCAGAAGCAATCTTGTAAAGAAACTGCCGAATTTTATTGCTACCAGCGATGAATTTGTAGAGAAGACACAGATGTAATGAAATGCAACAACAACAGTTAAGAATGGGGAAATGAAAAAAGATTTTGCGAACAGGACCGATTGGTGGACTACTCCTAGAAGATGCAAAATGGTAACAGGACCAACGGGAGAACATGTTCTACGAGATGCAAAAGAAATCATATCGATTGGTCAAGCCATTTCGGAGAAATCGGTGAACACACACACACACACACACACACACACACACACACACACACACACACACACACACACACACACACGCACGCACACACACACGCACACACACAAAATACGTGTCCAATTGAGATACCTTTCTCCTTTTCGAAATTTGGTATAAAAACTATTACGACCGTTCGCGGAGAGGCGCTATCGCGAGAAAGCACGTCAACGGGAGTCGTAAATTCCCGTTATAATTAAACAATCGACGCCACGAAATGATCGATCCCCTTATTTCTGTTACGATAATAGGGGTGGTTTAATTCAATTTACACTGAATTAACACGTATAACAATATTTATTCCAACAGCTTCATAAAGATAGATAGTTACGCTGATGCGTCGGTAGAGTTAAGTAAGTGTTTAAGAGTAGAAACTCGTTACAGTTATGTGTTGACTATTTTTACGATGAAGAATAAGTTTCACTTAAGGGTAGAACCCGTTACAGACTTGTTGACTATTCTAACGATGAATAACGACTGGACTTTAGTGACGATGCTGTGCCGGAGGAGAGCTAGTAATGGGTGTGTCTAACGCAAGGGACCATCGGATTTGTTAATGATATTTTTGGTTAGGAAAGTGAGGGCAGTAGATATTGTTTCTGATTGGATAATAAGACGACTGGTGGACTAGGATGGGTCTTGGCCGCCCTCGAGAGAAAATTGATTGTAGGAAGCATCGTACGTGAGAAAAACTAACTTTCCCGTGTTTTCCGGTAGTAGACAATAACCTTAAAAAGCAATTCAGTAAAAAGTCCTTTGTTCGATCTGGAGGACTTTAGCTAAAATTCCCGAAATTTATGGTCGGTCCTTGAGACTATTGAGGATACGCAATAAGGATGTACGGATATCTGGCTGCCATCTTACCCGCGGTGTGTGGCCTGATCTAGGTAGAAGTCGGCCGACGTAACAAAAACCATTTCTTAATCGAAGAATTATATTCGTATACATAAATACATACATATACATAAAACAAGAAAATCACTGATTTTTGCTTGAACTAATCGACGAAAAAAGTAGCAAACGAGGAAGAGAAAAAGAGAGGCACGAAAGGAAAAAAACAGGAAGAGAGAAATAAAAAGAAGGATGAAGCTACTGACGAGAAGTTTTCCGTATTCAGTGATTCGACGGTATTTCAAGGGTGGGAATGCGTGGTGGCGGCAATTTCAATGTAATTAGTCCAGCGTGAGCTGATTTAATAGATCTTTAATTACAGTTTCACGGTGCAAAATATTTACGTAATAACGAGCCACCAGTTAGCAAGAACAATATTTGTTGATTTTCGTACGAGTACGAGTCGTCTGTTAAATTGGACAGTCGTAAGAGGAGTAGACGAGAGCACACACAGAGAAACGAAACCCTCGTCCTGGTACAATTCATAATTCATAGCTTGTTATAGCTTGCGAACGAACGAAGTATCCGGCTAGGAAAGAGTTTCGGGCGCCAGATACCCCTCAGACTCTTATGCATATTGATACTCTTTCTCCGCAGAAGACAAGACTAGATACACTTTTTGAGTTAGTTAAACGTCTTCTTCCGAAGAAATATTTGCGTGCCAGCTCTTCGTTTACTATTATTACGCACTTTACAGGTGTTTAGAACCAGCTCAAAAACAAAATGCTCACATATTTGTCTCAATATGTCTCTGATTTCCTTCCCACGCTTAAAATATTTTTTAACTTCATTCGCCTGACTTCCGCCTTCGTAATCATTCGCGAGTCTCGCCTACTGTTTCCAAGTTTGAATTACTGTTGACGATAAGAAATGGATAGTAGACGACTAATTTGTATCTTGATGATCTTTAGAAGGACTTTTCTTGTTTAAATGTTGAATTGAATTAACCCACTCCATTATTGCTTATTTGCAAGCTGTTAATAACGCATATCGCCGTTTATACAAATGTGATAAACTGTTAGTAGGTGCGTCTACTATGCAAGAGTCTGTGAACGCTTGCTTATTCTTTTAAAATATCATTTTGTTACAATTTCATGAATAAAAAGACTAACACGATTGTATTCTATAAATTCTATAATATATCATTAAAATTGTTTCTAAAAGTTAATACGTGGAATAAAAATAATCAAATGTTGTGAAAGAATTTTAATATTTAAGAATTGCATCATTCTCAGCTCGTTTAGTTGTCAAACTCTATATAAGTTAGAAACGGTTCTTGCATACTCCCCAGTCTAAATTGATAAGGAAATTATTGTGATTGATTTCAGCGATCATATTTATGAGAGACAACATACCGACGAATTATAATTCTAATTTTATCTAATTTTAACATACTATTGATAAAGATTTAAATAAACAATTTAAAGTTCATATGGTATATAGGGTATATTCTCTAAAATTAACCACCATTTTCCTGGCATTTCCGATTTCTGATATAATCTTTCAAAGAAATATTGTAAAGAAATGTTAGTTGTCATATTTGGATATTAAAAATGTGAAAAAAATACATTTTTCAACAAAAAATCAAGGTTGTCTTGACTTTCTTAAATGGTATTATATGTATTTGGACTTCATAGCATTATAGTTGACATCAAAACAAATTTAACGATCTACGATCTAGGGGCAAAATTAAAAATTACCAGCTACATACTATCACGTACATAATCGCATATATACAAGTATAAAATAATAACGGGGTCTTTCTACAAGATTAATTCGTGATTAAAGATCAGTAGACATTTTAATTTATGTATGTCCAAAACATATTTTAATATTAAAATTAGCAATTCATTTATTTTTGTCATTGTTTCATCCCTGCACGTCCTTCATTCGTTTTTTTGTTTTATTCCCTTATAAATTATGAATTAAAAATTATGCATTTCTATCGCCTTTAGAGTAGTTATGCTGAGTACGGTAATAAGATTTTTTGGTTGTTTTATATTTATTTAAAACGAATATAAAAATAAAATATAAAATAGTCGAATCTTATTATTCACTATAGTTAGTAATTAATTATAATATACTATACTTCAATATAATCTATTACTAAAGTATTATAATAAATTATAGTTATTCAATATAACCACTGTATAATTTTATTTTTGATGTCTAAAATATAGGTTTAAAATCTTGATTATTATGCATAAATGATATCAAATATTTAAATAGATTATGTATTACTAAATTAATGACTCAAATACCAATGATTGCAAATGACTATGAAATTTTCTTCTTAAAGATGAGATGTAAAACCAATACACATGAAGTATGATAATCATGAAGACAGATATTTACATATACATATAATACATTTTCCTTGAAATTGAATTTCCAATTAAATGTGAATTACCTTTACTTTTTATTACTATTTAATCAATAATGTTATCATCTCCAATACATACATTTTTAAAATCTCTTAGTTGAAACAAACGAAAATGAAATAGAATTAACCGTTCTGTATTACTGAAAATTGAATTTTTCGAGTATGTTACATTATAGAATATCAATCACGCTCAGAATTAAGTGAAGAATTTTAAAAGTCTCTCTATATAAATGAAACATAGACTACATATAGGATTCAAATTTTCGAAGCAAAACATTCTGCTCTTTAAAAGAAAAAGGTAACCGATAGCGTGTTTATTATGATTTTTATAAATTTTCCTTTATTAAACGTTACATTTTTTAAAAATGAGAATTCATTAAAATTTTGCTTATTCGTTTTCTCTTTCAAATTGTACGAAATTCTAATTAATGCGTACAGTACAACGTTAAAAATAAATTTTCAATCTGTATACTCTATGTGTAATCTAACTTTTTACAATACATTTGTGATTTAAATAATGAATCTAATTAAAAAATATTTCTGAGAAAGAGGGCAACTTTTAACTTTGTCGTTTGTTACATTGAAATTTTTTATCATGCGGGAAGTTAATTGATTGATGCACTTCATACTTCATCAATTTAGACAGTTCAACACTTTAAACATTAAATCTTATTTTCGTTAATAAAACCCAACATAATATTATCTGCTTATTACAACAATCTTAGAACTCTATTGTATGGAAACTATTATTTCTACTTTCAAGCACATATTTAGTTCGATTAAAACATTTTATATACAGTATACATCTAAAACCGAGTCGACATATCCTTTTATAACAGTTATACACCCCCGTTTGTAAGTATTAGGTGCTAGGATATCCAAAAGCTTTTGTATACAACGTAATAATTTATGCAGATTATTTGAAAAACGATCTAAAGTGATTGGAATTTTATATTTACATAAGTAATAATCTAAAATATAGAAATTAATTATAAAAAAGGTATATATTTATGAAAATTTATTTATTCGTAAAAATTATAGAAAATTAATGAGCTAACAGTGTGTTGGCTTATATAATTTTTTTATCTAAAGTTTATTTAAAATATTCGGACTAAATTAAATAAAATATTTCAAAAAATCTGGTTAAGATCTAAATCTAACTTACAAAATCATTTAATTCAAATAATAATAAATACAATAGGAAAATTACGAATATAAATGCCAACACTATTTGAAGCAATCAGTAACAGATACATTTCATGTAGATAAATCAATTGAATAATTGATAAAATTAGTACTATAATATTTGTAGTCTAAGTAACGAACGTGAGAATAATTAAACGTTTCAATAATTTCACACAATTTTTTGTCATTTTTTATATTAACTATATTATTTTTAAATGTTTTAATACATATGAACAGGGAGGCATGTGCATATGATATCGACTTCGATATAGATTGCAATTATTATTTAGCATAGTAAATTAAAAATTTGATCAAGAGTGAACGTGTTAAACTCAATTTACCTCTCAACAGTATTCATCAAAAATATCTAACATCCAGCAAAACGACACACGTCCCCTGTACTCGAAACGTCACTGAACAGATTAAAAAAGCAAGCCATTGGAAGCTGCAAAAAGAGGAAACGACACATAACAATTAAATCTTCCTCAAAGAGAATCGTTTGGTACAGGGTATCGCCAGTTATCACGGATATCAATGGTTAATACAGTTTCCACGTTCAATAGCCTGAACAAGGTAGCCAGGGGCATGAAACGGGAATTGCGATAGAAAGAACGACGAAGAGAAACAGAGCAGCAGCGAAAAACGAGAAAAACCGAACCGCGAGACGGTGGCCCTTAATTGTTTTGCGACTGAAGGGGATGGCAGATTAGAATAAAGCTCGCTACAACGATACTCAAGAAGGCCAAACGCAATCTCGAGTTGCTTGGTCCGGCTTGGTGGAACGAAGGAGGGTTTCTAAGGGCTGAAAAGGGATTGGTAAAGCGTGGAACAAGACAGAGGCCGAGGTAACACGGGGATGGAGACCTTTCTGAATACTCCGAACCCGACACGGAGAATGAAAAAACTCAGATGGAGTTGCAGTGGCTTGGTTGAGAAAGCAACGAGAATTTAATTAAGAATCTCTCCATGGACGAGAAAGCCATATTGTCGTGGCACACGCACGTCGCTATTAGTCCGCGAATCATAACACTATTTTACGCGTCTAATTAAATCGAAAAAAATATTGCAGTTCTTGGATTAGAGACTTTTTCTCGTCGTAAAACCTCGTTATTTGTGTTTGTTTGTTTCATGATACCATAAGGTAGTCTGTATTTCGTCAAACTCTTGTTGTTAATAGACATTATGTAAATAAATGCCGAGGGAATTAAATTATGTTAATGAAAAGAAGGATTATCATTAATTTAATAGATGGAAATTAATATTGTAACATCGTTTGTATTAATTCCTTGCACCTCTCCTTTTTTCTAGATAAAAAAAATGTCGATTTACGCTCGACATATGTATAATGGCAAACAAATAGGAAAATTTCTTATAACAGATTCAATTTATTCAGGTTGAATTTGAGAATCATTTTAAAATTGTCTATGACAAATATTTTAGTCGAATAATTGATTTATTATGATATTTTTAGTTATTTCATAAGTAAAAAGGTAACTTTCTTAACAACCATTATATGTACTTATCATTTCAAACATAGCTGATATTGAAAAGTTAAAACTAGAACTTCCGATGCAATTTACTCAATTTATCATTTTGTTTTATAGCTTCTTTTTCCAGTAAACTTTTCAATTATTACATGGAATACAAATATGGAAGCTGTTCTATTGTATATTTATAGTGACTCAAGCTACAAGGAATATATCTTTAGATATTACGTTATAGAAGAAAAATTCTATATCATAAATATTCTAAATTTTAGTATATATTATGAAAAGAGATAGAAATAGAACTTTTTATAGTACAATTAATTCAATTTACAAGTAACTGTTTCCATATTTATACGCTTGCCATTGTAGTGTAGTAGTACACTTGTATCTGTAAAGAAAGCCGATATTAAAACAAATTTAGCACTGAAATTTAAGGATTAAACTATGCGCACATATTTAAATATGTGATATGATGGTTTTGAAGAAAATAAATTAGGATTTGCGGTCAGAAGTGCTAATAAAAATACATCATGTATGTACATACATCATCGAAAAAGGAGACAGTAATAAAATTTGGTGCTAAAAATGCCAATAAGTCTATTATAAAGAGAAAATTTCATTTTGAAAGAACAGAGAGTCGTAATTTTTTTATATCGACGAAGATAAGATAGAGCGGGAAGGAACGAGATATGTTGCAAATTGATTTTTACCTATCTAATACTTTGAATGAGATATCGTCAAGAAACCGTTTATTTAAAGAAGTTTCACATTTATTTCATATTTCGGATGGGATATTGTGGTATCAAGTCGCTAATTTTGATTTTCATTATTGTATATACTCCCTGCCTCAGGTAAAGTTGCAATATACGTATAAAGAAGCTTAATAAAACATTTTATTATAGTAAATACACCAACAGTGTAGATTATTTCTAATCTTAAATAAATTTTTACTCGGATCAACATTCAGCAAGTACAATGTACAATAAAAACAATATTCTACGCATTTTACTAATACTATAATAAATATAAATTTTCTTGAATTAAGCGAAGACATCGTTCCTATTTTATTGACGGGAAATTTTACATCGAAAAAATCTTTTATTATCTAGAAAAGAAATTTCGTAAAATATTATAATTTCGCTTAAGATTTCGATGTTTTTCTGTAGAGATGATTTTCACGATTACAAAACCACATCGAACACAACATTATGAGATTTATATTATGAATTGTATTATAGATTGTATTATGAAAATAAAGAAATAATTATGTCAGTATTGTAATGTAGCACCATTTTTAAAATACAATTTTTGAAGTATTCCAAGTAAAAGAAAAATTACATAAAAAAATTATTAATAATTATTAATGTAGATATAGGCATAATATCCTGTCGGTATTGTTAAATGATTCAATACAGAGTAAACGAGAGATCTTATCTAAATCATCAAATAAACGACTCCGAATTGCGATGTTTCCTTTAAACAATCAGAGAAAATAAAAATTCAAAAAGTCATGCCTGCGACTGCGAAGGGATTAATATCTTTTTTCATTCTATTACAAAAATTTACGAATGTTATCGATTTTTTGGCATCGTTCAGAGAAACTCTTCTCGTTATAGAATGTTATCGTACTGTACAATGCTTTACAATTTCAAATATTTTATTTGGAAACTGACAATTTCGTTAATATTTCAAATTTCGAAATTCAAGTGAGAAGTATTAAACTAGTAACAGAGACCTTCAATTAAAAGTGTGTGATAAGATATAGAATGAAAGCAAAGATTTTAATAACGGATCGTAAGTTACTTAATATCGTAAGTTACGTAAAAAGGAATGAAATATGGAAACTGTGTTTTATGGATATTTAATTTTTTTTTACTATTGAACTAGAACTCTTTCTGATTTACACAAAAGGTTAATTCATACTGTAATATACGAAAGTCATCATAATTACAAACAATTCATACTCTGCTGATTTAAATTTAATTAAGTGTAGATATTATAAAAAAGTGTATATATATTTATATATTCATTCTTTTATTTCAAAATAAATATAATATTCTAATTTCAAATGCAGGTATTTAAAATTGACACACAATATGTATGCATTAACCTCTAAAGAGTATGATGAGTATAAAATTTGTATAGGTTAGTTAAGAAAACAAAGAAAAAATCTAGCTGTATTAATCATTTGTGCATGGAAACAAAATATCAATTTAATTAACATAAGTCGTGATTAATTTTCAATTTGTATGCGTTATATGTGTTAAATCCGTTTATTAGCATATTTTCCATGTCCACATTTGCAATGCACGAGCATACTGTGAGAATGTACATCAGTGAAATATTCTTTCGACGAAAATGGCGTCGACTTAAAGATACATAATTCTAAAATATTTTGATACAATTATATGTACATATTAAGGATTTAGAAGATAAATAGTATAACGTAAAATATATTATATCAATCCAAAAATATTCATACTCTCATTATTATGCAAAAATTATAATATATTAAAAGAAATTTATTCAGATGGTCGTACTATGTACAAAAAATAGAAGAACCTTATTGTTTTTATTTTTTCACAAATTTGCTACTTACGAAAGAAATTGAGAATCAGTAGTATGGACATCTAGTATATACATATATCAATCTAACTTGACTGAAAATATTTCAAACAGCGATTTGAAACAAATTATGCTTGCAAATTTTTGACAATACGTGTTTTATAAAATCAATTAATGTAATATGTATGTAGTAATTTTATTATTACTACCATCAAAGAGTACTATGCAAAAGAATTTGTGATGAATTTTTCTTATGGTAGCAAGAAATGAAAAAAGAGAAGTACATTTGCACTTAAGAGTTCCATTTTAAGTCTTCCTTCCTGTCTCTCCACCCTACGAAACCTCTTACCTTCCTTTCGTTTGATACCACAATGCACTATTCTTTCCCCCTTGACAATGATTAACGATTTTCCAACTAAATATACGTGTATGGAAGGGAGTTACTGCTACTATCTATTTCCTGCCTCATCTCACTATCTTTTTGAATAAAATTCACACATTCGTGAGGATCTCGAAAATTGTAATAGTTGACCTGATGACATTCAAGATAATTATTAATTAATATTAATATATTGTTTACATTATTTGTACTTTCCAACTTTATTGTATGATTGTACAAACTGATTCGCTGTCGTGTCTTCCTCGGCATATCCTACTCCGATGTACTCCGATGGAAATGCACGTGGTAGTGCGGTATCAAACACCTTTGCTGATCCGATACCAAACGTCCGAGCTACAAAGTATGCTCTAAGATCTACAGCCGACCATATCGCTACTGCTTTATACTAATTACTAATTAAATATTTAGTTATTTAATAAAATTTAATTACATTATTATTATTGAACTACATTCTTCATAAAAGCGTAAGTTGAAAAACCAGAATACATTATATGCGAATAATTTATTAATTTAATAATTTGAATTTTACTCCTAAGAAAGATGCTTACACATTTTATTTGAAATTAATATGGAAAATATTGCATATTTTGTAGTAATCTTGTTTATTGTATAGCATATTTTGCTGTTTAAACTTAACACTTAACCAACCTAATAGGGAGATCTCCCCTCTGTGAAGTACATCGCTGCGTGATCGAACGGGGAGATCTTCCTTTTTGACTTTTGCAACGCATTTTTTTTTTTTTTTTTGTTATTATCAGTTATGTGAGCAGTTTACTTGGAATTGTTCCCAATTAACTGCGCTACTTTTTCTGCCTTTATAAAGTACAGTATATAATAAAATACATCGATCTAGTGGTGTTAAAGTTAATTAAAAAGTTATACTATCAGTTATGACTAAATAAAGTTATAATCGAATGATACCACATTGTAAAAAAATATTAAAATGCATTACTGTAGTCATCTTTAATGTTTGTAATGTTACCTATATTTTTTTATAGTTTTAACATATACTTTTAATTTGATGTTTTGTATAAAGAATATGTGAAATCATTAAATAAAATCATTACTGCAAAATATAATTAACCACAAATAATTTTTAGACTTCTTTGTTTTTTAAGTAATGATTATTAGTCCTCGATACTTGGAAAATTCGCGGTGGACAGCGTATTGGTTGACTTGTCCGAGCGCAGTGGAAATGTATAGCTCGCTATGGTGCACGTGATTGGCTAAGTGTTAACACTTAGTTAACACTTAGTATGGTTAGAAAACTACAGTATTTAGTTGTCTTTAATATTTATTAATCCTCGTTCATTCCTCGTTGTCTCAACTTATATCACTTTGTTACTTTATTACTTTATCCTGTACCTTTCATATCAAATGGATACAATACTGGAAAACCAACAATCCTTTATTAAAAATGAAAATGAGCTTCCTATAATTTAAATATACGATTGATCTCATTCTTCATACCGCTCTATATTTATCCAAACATGTTAAATTGATACGAAGAACAAACAGAAGTTAATGCAACGAATCAAATCATATTGGAAATTAAACGTTATCTCTTTAGACATTTATTCTTCATCTGTACAAGCATGGTACAACCAGATGTGACAAGAATATTCGAAACGTTTCTAAGAACATATTTCCAAAAATCTGTTTTTGTATTGGTTGCCCACTCTCAAATTGGAATGATGTCAAAGAATTTTAGACATTTAATTCTTATTTCGAATATTCTTAGTTCTTATTATTAACAACAAAAATTTTCATCTTCTGTATATATGCTTTAAGGTATCTACAGACGTACATATCCTTGTATGATTCAGCAATACTGTATCATCAGTAAATCGGGGAAGTCATAGATAATTATCACTGCTAAACCTAGTCCAAACGATGTCTGTTTAGTACCCAGTTGGTTCCCGATCGTCGAAATCAGGCACAATAAAGAGAGAAGTGAGAATAAAGTTTTCGAGCAAATCGGCGATTCGGAAAGTTTTAAGATCGTTCCGAATATTACCAGAAACGCAAAGATCTTTAAAGATTTTGAAAGTCACGAGAAATCTTCAAAGTTTTAAACATAACTCCGGCGTATCCTGCTTTCCAAGAAATAAAAATCTTATGCTTGTCTACACTCGATGCCGAGCGTACGCGTCATTTTTATTTTTCCTCTTACCTCCCGTGATTTCCTTTTTGGCTTCTTTATTTTCTAAATATAGAATAACGAGTGGAAAAATTTATAATTTAATACTTAATTTAATTCAATATAGTTTAATAAGCTTTTTAGGGAAAACCCTAAAATATTCGATGATATCTTAATAATTTCGTAACTTTTATAAAAATATTGTATTTCTCTTATTTTATATTCTCAAATTTATTTTAGTTTAGTTTAGTTAGTCAAAGGTTTATTGTTATATATTTATTACGAGTGAAATACGCAATGTATTTATGTCATTAACGTTAATAGTTACCCTTTCAATTTTCTGCATTAATTGTAGCTTATGATAGAAAACGATACAATAAGTAATCAATAACAGTAATTAGTAATAAGTCTAATTAGGGCTGCAATTTTCATTAGAGTATTTTATGTGTTCAAGATTTAATTAGGAAGATGAAAACTATATCTTTAAAAGCAATAACCATAATTAATACATTGTTTATTCAAAACCAATTCACATGATCAAATATTCACATGGTACGATTATAATATATTTCCGATGAAGCTTTAACAAAGTATTTGAAAAATGTTTATATAATTTAAATTTTCTTTTGCTACTTTCGTTCCAACACTTAAGATATAAATATTACCAAGTATACAGGGTGTCTGAACTGAAGGAGGCCACCTAAATGTCTCCTTTATTTTTCATGCTATGAAAAATGTTTATAGCACAATTTGAATGGTTTCAATACAGGAATATGTACCCTGGACGGGTGATACCACTATAATGGTTGCCTGGCTCATTATTCTCGGGTAGTTGTTCAAGTACCAAATAGAAAATTCCCAAAGCTATT
This sequence comes from Bombus turneri, assembly GCA_014825825.1. Classification (NCBI taxonomy): domain Eukaryota; kingdom Metazoa; phylum Arthropoda; class Insecta; order Hymenoptera; family Apidae; genus Bombus; species Bombus turneri. The sequence goes on along the minus strand of CM026106.1, from coordinate 1,761,472 downwards.
CTTTATTCCGTTATATTATGTGATAGAAAAAGAATACACGTTTCTTAGATAAAAAAGACTAATGACCTTGAAAAAATTAAGAAAAGATGATCTAACGAAAGAAATTTATTTTCTAGCGTATTTTTCTGTTGAAACCATTCAAATTGTGCCACAAATATGTTTCATGTCACGAAAAACATAGGAGATATTTAAATCGTCTCTATCAACTGACACATCCTGTGTATTGAATTTTACGCCAAAGTTATAAATATACTTATAATATAAACCTTCTGATGTATATGTACGTATTATCCTAGATATTGTTCAATTTTCATGAAGGATATATGTAATTAATATATAGAGAATATGATATATAGAATATTATATATTATTAATACATAATATTATATATTATTAATATACAATATTATATAATATAGAAAATATTTTAAAATTGTAACGTAGTAGCGAAGAATTTATTTTTTGCAAGTTGATACAACTGAAAAGCATCTGAAGAATTCAAGTCCTGTTGGCATAAATTGCTGTTTCATAGTTGATAAATGACACAGTCATTAATCAAAAATTTTATAAGATAAAATTTTACAATATTATATGATTTTCTAATTAAAATTTCTATATTTTATCAAGAGACAGTTTTCTGTTTCTACTGTTCAATTTTATTGTAAATTACAATTATTAGGTTGGCAAGTACCATTACCACCAAATGACAAAATCCGCAATCACTTAGTTGCCAACACAATACCTGAGAAATGACATATTTTTATGTTATTGAATGAAAAATTATTCTCAATCACTAAACTCTTCTAATCTATTATAAACCTTGAAGAAACAACTAACTCAAATTAATAAATATCTAAAAATTTATTCATGAATAGTTAGATAACGGTATAATTCTATATCAAAGGCGAGGAATTTATATAAAAATGTAAAATTGTTATAAAACATTATTAAAATCGATTATAACACGTTCATTGTTACAGATATTAATTTAAAAAAATTAATTAATAGTAACTCAATTATATCAGCTAGTATTATATTAGTATTAAAGTATTGTATCTTATAAATTTTTAATCTTCTAATAAAATTCCAAGATTCTTATCTTTTTAATTGCTATTGTTGAAAAAAAACGAATTTTATTGAGAATTGTTAAAAAAACAACCTCAAGTTTACACATAAATGATAAGATAGAATCTGTTAAATTACTGCAATTTTTAATTTTATAATAACTTGGAAAGCACCCTTCATAAAATGTTCTGTGTATTAATAATAATTAACTAATGTATCTTAACTATTCTTCAAATTAAATAATAATTCTAATGCACAATAATACTTTAAAAAAATTCCTTTAATCACTTATAAATTCCTCAATCTTTCTGCAAGATCCTATGAATTCTGCAATACTGCCTATGTGACAAACAGAGCGTCATATTAGAAACAGGTTAATATTAGAACTACCAAACTCATCATATTCCTTTCTTTTACAATTATTGCAAACATGCAAGTGCTTTTGATGAAATTAATATTGACTTCTGTTGAGATAAAAACATAATTATATATAAATATTTATTTTCATCGTATCATTCCTAACTATAACTATCTGCATACAGTAGAATATTTAGATATATGTACAATGTATATGTGACTCGTTGTAAAATGTAACGAACAACTGATCACTCTCGAGCGTGTTGATTATATCGAGACGAAATTGTATGTATTGCAGGTCAGCAATTCTACTGTTAGAAAACCTCGTCTTAACAAATTACATTAAGGATGAGCCAAAAGGAATGGAGAGTGAAAAGATACATTAACAACAACAATAACGATATTTCTATACAACCCGTTTATTATAAGCTTGAATCATATATTAAATAGTATTCGTGTTAAATATATAACTCAAGTTTCAAGTATGTGTCTACATATCTTATACAGCTTCTTTCAAATGTTTGTGCTTACTCGCGCATATTCTGCAAACAAAAAAAAGAAGAAAGAAGGAAACGACGAAGAAGATAGAAAAGGAACAAAAAGAAAGAAAAGAAAAATAATAATGCTATAGGGCTACAAGGAATTACAATCACTGATCGTACGACTTGTTGCGGTAACATTGCTTTGTAAAACAAGGGGCATTCTCGCGTGAATGGAAGGAAATGGACACCGTCGCTATGAGAGAGCCACGTTCCTAACGATTATCTCTCTCATTCTCATTCACACATATTCTTGTTCTCTCTTCTTTTTACACACTCACGCTTTGTGCATCGTTAATGAGTTTTATTAACAGAAATTATCGTGATTCGATTGACATATACGTAACGTTAAGCGCAGAATCGACTGACGTCACTTTCGCGATCTATATCGTGATCACACGTCTACATCCATAATTGTAGTGGGTCAAACGAATCGGGATGTTTCGAAAAGAGCTCGAAAAGTCGCTTATGAAGAGAATTATCGGATTTTCCTATTCTCTCTTCATAAGACGCATAGTCTGCCCTTCTTAGTTAAAATGTCTATCTACCATTACGATACACCTGAGAAAGCTAAAGTTTTATATCTTTTTGTTCTTTTCGCCATTGTTTTTCTTCATTCAATTTGAAATACTAAGTTATTATTCCACAACAGTTTGCAAAATATACATATATTTTTACTTAAAAGGCGAAAAATATATTGATCTTCAAATATTTTAACATATGGCACATGCATTTCAAAATCGACACAACTCGAACAAGTTTGGAAGTTTACAAGAAAATTATTAACTGAACAAAAAGACAAAAAAGATAGCAGACAATGATTAAATATTATTTCTGCAATTTTCCACTCCTTGTCCGCGACATCTCTCGTTCATGATTTTGGTGCTTTTCTAGCGCAAGACAGAGTAATTTTAAGTTGTAATACTTTTGTAATACATGTGCGATATAGTAAAAGACGAATAAATGCTAGACAAAACATTTTAACTAAATGTGTTGATCGCATTTTTAAGATTATTTTCGCTAGCCCCGACGATGAAATCGATTAATCAACGGTTAATCAAATTGCGCTAAGAGAACAAATGCACGTTATGTATCTTCGTGGTGTAGAAAAGAAAGAACATTTCGAGTTGCAAATTACATCGTGTGCTAGAAACGAGAGAAAATTTGTTGACGAGTTTAAGCGTAAATTATTTTTCAGTAGGATCTATTTTATCGTTTGGAAATATTTTTCGTTTGGTTTTGCTCTTATACTTTCTCTCTTGTTTTCTTTCACTCGCATTCGGTTCTCTCTTTCTCTTCTATACGTTGCTATCCATCGCGCTATTAACATTGACTACATAATATAATATTTCAATATACCTCTAGATAGTAACATATTTATCTAAGATATTTCACTAAGCAAACGCTCCGCTTACGTGTGCCGAATCACGGTGGAGGAAAGTACATACTTGGGTTCGTCTCTTTAAGGGTCGTTCCACAAGCGTCGTCGCGGTTTGCGTCATCGATGGTCATTCTCGGCCTCGAATCGCATGGAACGATTGCATCTTGCGTAAGGACTACGATCGATCAGTTCAAATCAATATTCGAAAGCTTAAAAATGTTACTTGAGATGAGCCTTTTGCATGTCAAACTAATCAACTTTCCCACAACTTCACTTTTTATGAAATTCTCAACTTCATTGCAGAGATAAATAATTACATAGTATTCAATATCTTAAAAAATAAAAAATATTCTATTTTCATCAATATATTTATCTAGCGGAACATATATCGAAATAACATTTAAAAAATAATGTTTATATAATAGGGATTTTTCTATGCATTTTATCCATAGAGTTGATCAGCATGTCAAATAATGAAACAAACGTTCCTTTATTGCAGAGTAATATCTAAACCTTTGTGGTATGAAATAAGTGTTATGGATATTTATGAAGATATGGATATCTTTAAATTCATTTCTCACTTGTTTATTAAGTCACTCAGCGAATTTAAACTGTTTTCAATATACTATATTCGAATTTATATAATTTATATAAAGAAGTAATATAACTACGGAAAGCATATAATTCAAATATAATTACAGTTGTAGAAACTTACCCCTGATATTTATTACTTGAAAATAAAATTTCATAACAAAAGATTGTGAACGATAGAATTCAATGAAGAACCATCAGTATAAATATTTTAGATATCTCTAAATGTTAATAAATGTGTAAGAATGTTTGAGATTACATAAATGTTTTGCTGCTATTTTATACGACTTTAGTCTAATATTAAGTTGTGCTTTTTAGGAACATATTTCTACTCTTGATATTTTCAGTAAGTCTTTCAGACCATTTATTAGTTATGTAATATAATAATTCAACATACTTTTTTACAGATGGCAGTTAAATATTAAAGAAGGATGTAACATTAATACGAAAAGAAGTAAAGAAGTTATAAAGGCAAAGAAGGAATAAAAGATAATGATATATATATATACACGCAGATAAAACACATGCAACAAATTGCATAAATATTTGTAAATAACATTGTAAATTGAACATTTCCAACACACATACCACAAAGATTTAACCAGAAGTTAAGCACTAAATTTCTTTTCAATCGCGAAGTTATAACGAAGCTCGAATTACATCTCGATAAAATTAAATTAGAATATTTTTGTTAGAATTGCCGACACGTTAATGCTGTGTTTGATAGTCCTGCATTGCAATGACGCGATATTCAATCCAACGAATCAAAATTCTACATTCAGTGGACGGATATACGAGCTAGAATTTCGTGTAGTTTTCATCTAATTTTTGCGTGCGGAGTTTACAGCGTTCGGAAACGTTTCTTTCAATAGGAACGCTTTTTTCGTGGTTTGTAGTTCAGATTTCATCGCAGAAGAAAACTTGACTTCTCGACCGAGCATAAAGTGCAACGTTTGCGATATTGGTATTCTACGAACGAACACGTTTATCTTGTGAAATCTGTACAGGTAGAATCATCTTAACACTGGAATCTAGAATGTCTTGCACATTATCTATGCATAACTAGTGTAGAAATATTTTCTATAATTAATTTTATTTTTAAATCGGTCGTGACATTCTTCTTTAATGCTATAGCAATTCTTTAATGCTATTACGCAGTACAATATCTTACTTGTGGACATTCATAACGTGTATGAACTTAATACAAAAGAATCATTTTATTTTACAATAATGCGGTTGCGTACTTAAAATTATCAATAATGAGATTTGATATTTAAAGATGTTAATCAAAAAATTTAAATTCAATAGAAATTGGATGCTTGTAATTTCAGAACATCAAAACTTCATTTTTGATATAAAGTACAGTAGATATTCACCTGAAATTGGACATTTCAAAATACTACAAGTATATCCTTGGTAAAATTCTTAAAAAACACCTACAAGACAATCAAACAAAATTTTATGTTTACTTAAAAAATACAACTTTCTTGTGTAGCTTTAAGGAATCTAAAATATACTTGAAAATTATTAGTCTGAAAGTGTTAATTTCCAATTTCAAAATATAAAACCAAGTTTACTGTTTGTAAGGTGATATACAAAATGCTATTAGACGAGATGAGAAAAATAATTTAGGGGTATTTGGCAGTAGGTAATAATGAATTTTATTACAACTTTACGAACATTCTGGATCCCAATGTCAAACTACTTTCACTGATGTTCTCCATTTCTTTCACGTTTGAGGCTCATTGTATACGCCACTGCAATCGAAACGTGCGTTCCTCCCATTAAATAGTAACTGTTTCTCAGTCACACGTATCGTTTTCTCCATAAGATTAGCTCCATCCCATAATTACTTTATGAACACTTACGATTAGCTTCGTACATATTTACGCCAGTAGGTGAAGCTCGTTTTTCGCTGTTCTCCCTCAGAAGAAGGAAACCGGTGTTATCGGTGACTCTCGAGTATAGTAATACCGAAACGTCGACTGACTCTTCCATTTCGTACATACGTATTGCACTTAGTAAATGGCAGTTTCTATATATATTACATATTACACATAATATATAATCGAATGAAGAATCCTTGGACACGTCGCCTATTGATGTTAATCACGTAATTTAAGTAATAATTAAATAGCTTATTTTAAATCATGAAATTCATGTTCGTTGACCGTTTCTTTAGATTCTTATATTTTTGTCTGCATAAACAGATCTTATAGAAAATAATCTCAAATTTGAATTTCTAACAATATCAATCAATGGGTAGAAGTTAAGGCAAGGTTCTGAATTTAAATCGAAAAAAAGTGAGACGTTATTGGTAATACAAGAAAGAAAAATCATTAGACTGCAATAACTTGCAATATTCAAAGTGTAAAATTGTTATATAATCTCCATTCTATAACAGTATGTACAACAAAATAAAAAGTTTATCGACTGGTTTTTGTACTCATGATGCAATCATAATTAATTCAAGTAAACTGAAGACAATTTTATCGGTTGATGTTCATGTTGCTAATGTATGGTTTAAAATCAATTTTTATTTTTTTGCCGCAATATAACAAAAATTATTCGTATGAAACAAACTACTTAATATCATAATTTTTATTCATTATATTCCAGATATATGGTTACAAATAATTTAATTTCAGTTATCAACTTAAAGAACATCAAATTTTCTGATTATTGAAAAATAATAAATATTTCATGTACGACGATTGTTTACTATATTATAACCAACTCATAATCATCTAAAGAATAAAACATTTTTTAACTACCTGATTGCTTAAAATTGTTTGATAAAATTCTGAATAAACATAAAAAATAATTAATAGACGAATACGAATTTTATTCTTTTTAAATAAAAAACATCCAATCCAATCGCTTAATAATGAATAAATCTGAACTTAAAATGGTATAAGCATGCTTACGAGCATAAACTCAAAGTAGCAAAAATTATTGATCAGTCGTCGTTAGTGGTTTACCTCGTTTGTCACCCAGCCCCATAACAAACGTGTTTTTCAGTCGAACGGGGTCTGCTACTGGTTTTATACATACACGCAAAGGTTACCCTAGACTTAATCATATTTGTTGATAAAATTGACTTTCTTCTTCACTACAGTACTCGAGATACCCTTAACATGTAGCCACCATGTACTTTACAGACTTTGAAAGCTATTTAATAGCGATCTTCGACGTTCCGAAGATCTGCTCTTGTATCGTTCGATCGTCGGATGATTAAAGTCTACTAAATTCACCTAAGCTCTTCAATAGTAAAAGACACTGGTCTCGACTCACACAATTCTTTTTAACCAGACTATAAGATTATCGCCATCCTCGAGGAACATCGTACAGGACCCTCTAATTCGTCAAAAAATGCATACATTTCGGATGACAGTGATGGAAATGTATCTTAACCAAGTAACGTTGATACGATCGATAGGAATCCTCTTACGAATTATACGATTAAGGTTATTCGATCAAATATGCTCGATTTTCGAAGTACTCGTACATCTTCGTATCTTTTACACTGATTTCTAGGAAAATTTGTTTAATATTTTACTGAAAGCATAAAATGCCCGTCTGTGAAGAACAGCGTCGGTGTATGATACTGTCAGTCCCGTTTATCTAAATAGCACATCGATCTAACGATTACTGTTTTGCAGACAGAAAAAAAATACATAACAAAAAAAAAAAAAAAAAAATAGAAAAGATGAAAGAAACGAAAAGGAAACGTTCACCTATCGAAAAGCACCAACGTGTTATCCATTCTGTTCCTCTATTGTAAGATGACGCGACAAATTTAAAAGGAGCCACGCAGAATAAGCTTTCGTCATTGTGTCAACTTCGATTCCTAACCATCTGACTAAAAACTTTATCCTTCTTTTAGACATATCTACTTGTAGCATTTTACTTAACGTTAATTGTACCTATAACTTATACATAACCTATGTACTTATCTCTTTGCATATATATATATATATATATATATATATATATATATATATATATATATATATATATAATTATACACATAATTATATATATATATTTTTCTTTTGTATACTATACATAACATTAGCAAACGTACAATATTCTATAGAATATGTTCAATATATTTTTATCCTTGTATAATATCATATACATGTATGATGTGTTTTATATATATATATATCATACATATATATCGCAACATAGAATTCGTAGCGATATCCGCGCACAGTTTCTCTTAAATATTTTAGTTACATATACAATAATATTGTGTGTCCTTCGTTTTCTCATATTCATGTATCATTGTATATTTATATTTACTTATTTATATATAATATACTTATATCTATATTTATTTATATATGTATAATATGCGCCTTCGTGCACATGAGGTTACTTCTATAGGGAAAGAGATCGTGTACGTACGGCGAAACGTCGACAAAGACGTCTTGTCCATTCGTCGCTCATTTTATTATCTTAGCTGTCCGTCATTTTTCCCTTTTTTCCTTTCGATTCTTACTCATTTGGAGCCACGCAAACGAATTATGAGTGATTTTGCATGTCTTTTTGATGAGAAAAATAAACAAGAAATAAAAGAAAAACCGCAAAAAAGTGGAAAATGTGCAAGTAAATTTTTCGTTTACTCTGTTGAACTGGCCCAATGTGGTATATTATTCGCCGTTCGCGGATTCTACCGTTCGTCGCGGATTCGCAAAAATAAACTGGCGAACGAAAATCATGATCCAATGGCGCGTATGTATTATATATATACGAACTATACATATACACGAACACAAAAGAGAAGAAACGAAATCTCGTGGATTTGTCCATAGTGCCGATTTGTCTGCCGTGGGACGATTATGTGTAATGTCTGTGCGTATTAAAGGCTATCGAGAGATCCGAGACGGAAGTCGAACGCCTTTGTGAGTTGCCGCTAGTTCGCAGCATGCGTGTGTAACGTCGAACGGAGGAGCACGCGACGATCTTCGTGCCACGTGACATGAGTTGCAGGTTGCAGGCGCAGGTTCTCCTGGTCGTGCACACGCACTCGTGCGGAAGTCACGAGGAAGGAAACAAGAAGGATCTGGAGAAGCTGATCGGAATACTCCAGCGATCGAGAGAAGTCGACGGGATGTTGCTTGTTCACCGGTAGCTCGAATGGTGAAAAATTCCGGATATCGTGCCGATTCGCGCGAAAGAATTTATCGTAGGCCAAGCTCTTCATTTTGATGCATACTTTTTGAAATAAAAAGATAGACTTCCAGAATATAAATGATCTTTCTCTCTCTTTCTTAGAAGATACATATGTGTCGTGGAATTCGTGCTGGAATATTTTATTTGATATAAATTTATCCTTAATAACAAATTTTAAGATCACGTTATACAGAAGCATTCACATTATACAAAAACATTGTGAGGCGAAGAGATTTTGAGCAAGTGAAGCAATTATGTTTTCAAAAGAAGTTAAAAAGAAAATAATGAATTTAGATGCATTGATTAAATTCTAGAAATTGTCAGCTAGCAATAGTCTTAATTACGAAATGTTTCTTTAAATTTAGTTTGTCTCAATTAATGATCAATTTTTGAGTAAATTAGACTGTGCTCGCAAATATAGAATTTAAAGGCTCAAACCGTAAATTCTATGCTGATTTAATCTTCAAGCATAAAAAGAATTCCATCGACTCAACTTCCGGTTACATTTTCCTCACTGAAATGCAATACAATCGTTTTCCATCTATGGTACATCCTCGGATGACGTTTTTTATCGTCACAAAACATTAAATTCTAACTATCGCATGGAAAATGTAACAGAAAACAGGAAAATCATACGTATTTTTCTAATGAGAGGATCATAAGAATGATTAAAAGTATTTTATAATCGCATATTTTGCGATTCATCACTGTCCAAACGCTAGAACGAAGAAATATCTGGGATCTAGGATTGCGAATCGGCAAAATCTCATGCTATTTGATGTTTGGAGTCTCGAATTTCTTGCCATGTTTCATTTTCACCTAATCGTTGCATGAAATAGTGGCAACGAAACGACATTGCCTGCTCCCCGATGTTGATCGGATTTACGGCGTTCTTTTCGCACCACAGTTGCACAGGCGTAAATCGGCATCTTTGAAGTACGTTTGATGGTATGGTACATATCTTGGTTGTGGTCCGGTATAATTATTTCTACATCTTATCACAAGTACTCGTCGATCCTCCGGCTCGTCCTCGACACATGGGATTTCTGTAACAAGAGAAAGTGGATGATGCATGAATATTTTTTTTATTATGTACATTCTTATGTACAATGGCTCACTAAAGTAATTAAACATTTATAGAAACATTTTATGAATATACTACGCGTATTATACAAAATATTTTGAAACTTCATAGTTATTGAAATATATAAGACTATTGTATTGCATTGTATTATTGAAATATGTAATATTATTGTATTGTAAGACTATTATGATTATATTAATAAAATTTGAAACATATTTGAAAATGTACATAACGTAGAATATTTATTGTACTTGCATTTTATAGAAGTTACAAAAGTATTTAAGCAATCAATTATCCATTACATTAATAACCCTCAATATTCAGTGGAGGTAAAATATTTGACTTACAATTATTACTTAAAATAATTTTATCTGACCAATATGTCTATGTTCAAATAATTTTGTCTGATGCATACGTGAACATTATAGTTTTTATCGTCTATTATAGTAGTCGTATTAAAAGAGACCTGGTATTCTATGAAATAATATCTAGAATGATTTCATTTGTGTAATTTCCGCTTATGATTGTATTAATTATACTTAATCATATTATAAATATGTTTTCAATTATAGAGGGTGTTACGTCGCGTAAGACGGTCCGTGCGACGTCCCTCATGGTCTGGCCGCCGAGGCCTATACACCGTTATACTGACCCTCAATAAACCTAAGGAACCACCATAAACCGAATCTTCCCAGTTAATTTCTATTCACATAAGTATTTTCGGTTCATGGATGGTCCTTAAAACAGTCCTTAGGTTTATTGCACGCTCTTATA